>OY997268.1:381188853-381456273 GCA_963921465.1 Triticum timopheevii | reverse complement strand
GAGTGCACCCAAGATATCTAGCTTGGACTAGCTAGAGTATCAACATAGTGTGCGAGAGAGACCTATAGATGGTGTATATATGCAGGAGAACTAGAAAGACCCCCCCCCCCCCCCACAACACACAAACACACAAAGAGAGAGAGAGAGAGATGGAGAGAAAGGGAGAGGGACCAACAAGGTTTTTGTGTCGGATGCATGCGACCGAATTGAAGATTGTCGGTGAGAGAGAGAGAGAGAGAGAGCGAGAGAGAGAGAGAGAGAGAGAGAAGAGAGAGAGAGAAGAGATAGGGAGAGAGATTAGAGTTTTAGATGGGACTATCGAGTGCGAGTGAGATATGCATGTGTATGTGTGACCCAGGTGGATGGAGGAGTTTGAGAGGGGCGGGGGGGAAGAGCTCCGAGACGACAGAGTGGTGCATGAGAGAGTTACGGGCAAAGAGCCAAGGAATTTGTGTGTGTACGATGAGTGCACTCAAGATATCTAGCTTGGACTAGGTACAGTATCAACATAGTGTGCGAGAGAGGAACCTATAGATGGTGTATATATGCATGAGAACTAGAAAGACCCCCCCCCCCACACACACAAACACACAAAGAGAGAAACAGAGATGGAGAGAAAGGGAGAGGGACCAACAAGGTTTTTGTGTCGGATGCGTGCGATCGAATTGAAGATTGTCGGTGAGAGAGAGAGAGAGAGAGAGAGAGAACAGGAGTCCGGGAGAGGGGGAGGTTGCGTTTTATGCATCAAAGACTGATATAAACAATGTTTCGATATAAACCTGCATTCAAATATTTAAATTGGAGAACATGTTGTCTGCAATCCACACATGAAGGGATATATTCATATATCACAAAAGTTCATTAATTTGACTCTCAACATGTTCATGGAGTACTATAATAATAATATTGTACAACATGCTACTCGATTGATGTGTTCCAATTTTGGATTTAGTTCACTATTTTGACCTAGTGAACGGGCTATTTCATTGAATGAGATATTTCATTTTGGGTTTGATTCACGTTTTTTGAGTGGGTCAACTATTTGTCATATAGAAAATCGCTCGCAACGAGCATGTAAAAACACATTACTCCCGAGTATAATCTCTCCATCTAAAAAAGAAGTGGCAAGCTAATATTTCAAAATTTGATTCGAATCGACTTGGTAAGGTAGATGTGGATGCTCGTTCTCCCAAAATTTGAACGAACCGTTAAACATCCTCTCTGCTCGGTGGAACTCGCCCGAGCAAATAAATTGGAGACGCGAAATTACCGTCCTATGTGGGACACGCATCAATTGGCCCGTTGTACATCGAGGGTAGGTCTGTAACTTCATCCAAGAGCGCCTTCTCCTCGGCCAAAATGACATGTGCCAAATAATTCATAAACCATGGTCGGAAAAACACGCTCTCCTCGCTCGAAATAGCTCGCGCCCACTATTTCCAAACACGCTCTCCTCGCCCGAAATCGCTCGCGCCCACTATAGTTCAAAACACGCCCTCCTCGCCCGAAAGCGCTCCCGCCCACTATTTGGGAGAAGCAAAGTTACTCTACTATCCCCGACCCTCAGTACACAGACCCAAGCCGAGAAGCCTAAAGGCAAGGGTAGAACTATAACTCCCCCTCACATTTCAGACAAATGCGTCCGTAAGACATGGTTCCACTCCCCTCACAATTCCCCACCCATTCATACCTCGTGGGCGCCAAATCACCTTCTCCCCGGGAGGCTCCCTTCTCCCGAGCCGCGAAACCTTAGCCCCACCTCCATGGCACCCCCACCGCACCAATTTCACAGCCACCCTCCTCCCTAATGCCGGAGACGCTGTCCATTTGCCGTCGTCCACTGGGACGTGTGCCTCTTACTCCGTGCTGCTGGTGCTGCCTTGATGACGACCGCATGAACTGTACCGGAGCCAATTCACCCCCGCCGTTGTTCGTGGCGGCGGAGTGACTCCAACTTCGGATCCGTCCAGAGTCCTGGCGCTGCTTCCCCGTAGCCGTCGACCGTCGCGACATCGATGTTTCCCTGCCGCCGGTCGCCACCGCAACCGCGCCGGCCTCACTGACTCGGCAGCTGGACCTGCCTACTTCACCATGCCGCCAGATAGGTCGCACCCTCATCTCAAATCACTTTATTTAGGCTTCAGTTGTCAGAATTTTTATTCTGGGCGAATCGATTCCCAATGGGAAGCAGCACCCCTCGAGGCGGCGGAGCTCCTAGGCTGTCGGTTGGCTAGTGTCTAACGTAAGGGTGCGGGGCCGCAAGTTCGCCGCGGAACGAGCGCTTAGATGGCTATCTTCTAGAGTTGCGTGGGTTGAAGGTACTGCCGCCGCCGGATCTGGATGACGGGGACTCTTTGTGGATTGGCCCGGGGCAGCGCAACCGTGGCAATGTGGTGGGGCCGGGAGCGGCGTTTTGGCTGGGGCCACAGACGGTGGAGGCAGGCTGCTCTGCCGTTGGTCGCTAGCTCTCCGGGGAAGATTCCGAACAGTGTGAGCCGCGAGGCACAATACGGCCATCAAGCCATCCAGCGTAGATTGGACAGTACCAAAATAAAATAAAATCGTGTGACCCCAATTTAGTCTTGAGTCAACAGACGTGTGACCACTCTCGTACCTTGTTGTTGATCTCTTAGTGTATTTCTTCGGATCAAAGAGATATGTCGTTCTTAACATTATGCGTTATCTGCATCTTCAGACACACCGTCTTCCGACTCACCGCAGCTGCTCCAACAGGGGAAGCATACACCAGAAGGGACCCACTCAACAGTTCCCTGCATCGAATGCGCGTGCCCGACATGGATAGCCACAACAACTGCAGGGCCATCGACAAGTCAGGACATGATGCTCACTCCTATGGATGGCAGCCAGATAGGTTGTACCCTCATCTTACTTGTGTGCAACATTTATGGCTTTGTTATTCATCTAAGCATGGAAAATAGATCATCACATTTCACTGTATATTCATGCTGATCTCTTACGGGTCTTGTTCAGGAGTTAACGATGTTCCATAGTTCAGCTAAGATACTTGTTCTTTAGGTAATGATGTTCCATAGTTATCATCCATCAGCCAATGCTATCCCACAGGCTGGTGATTATAGTATTATACCACTTCTAGTATTACCTATGTTGTTCTTTAATACTTTTGTGTGCCATCTAGTTAATTTCGAGTACAAACGATACATATTCTGTAGCTTTCATCTGTGTTCTCCCTTTAGTTTATGAGACCTGTTGCTGCTAGTTAACCGCAGTCCTACTATTTATGTCGTCTCCTACAGGCACTCATTACATAAATTTAACTACTAGTTGTCTTCCATGCATGTCAGATATAACTGCACACACTGATATATCCACAAGAACCTCAGGGAGCAATGTAAAGACCAATAAACTGGATGTCAATGATACCCAATATGATGGAACATGTAAAGGCAGTTCTACAGAAGACTTGCAGAAAGATGATGAAGCCTCTTCACCCCACAAGGTCCTTGCTCTAACTTGGCCTGTGATATGGGTACAACATGCATATAATGTCCTGGAGTGTATCTACTCTGTTGCAATGCCATGTGCTTAGCATGCTGATCATGCATGTAAATATGTCACGCCTTCCTGTTTTTCAGTACCTATTCTATTCATGATAACATGTTTCCAAATTCAAGTACTGTCATTCTACTATATCGCAATGCCATCTACTTAATTTGACATCATGCTTCTGAATATCTTATGCATTGTTATTCATCAGTATGTACTTCATCTGTCTACCATACCATGTTTTTTACATTGAAGTGTTGTTCTAGTGCTTTGTTGCAATGCCATCTTAGTTTACCAATCATACACGTGTATGTTGCCTTAGTTATTTCTGTATGTATTCCGCTAGCATATAGTTTTACATTCAACTAGTGTTTTTTGTTGTGTTGTCCTGTCGTATCCCTAGCTCTTACACCATACTCCCTCCGTCCGGATTACATGTTGCCGAAATGGATAAAAAAGGATTATCTAGAACTGAAATATGCCTAGACCCATCAATTTTTTTCCGGATGGAGGGAATACATGTCAATATGTCATGCCTTTCTATTCTTCAGTACCTATTCCATCTCTCTGCTGTAGCATGTTTTATAATTAAAGCACCATTCTTCTATACAAGGCATGCAAGGGGAAGACGACTATGTTAGAATCTGAAGGGTTACAAACAAGGCCTTTGCAAAAGATCCAAATGCCAAGAGATAATAAACCAACTCCAGTTTTTATAGATACTGCTCCAGCACAGAGAAACCCAACTCCTACTGATAATAAGCAGATTCCAGTGGCCAAAGAACTAGTCCGCTCCAGTCCAGCAAAAACATGTCAACTCCATTCTGAGAAGTGTGTGCGTATCCTTGCATCATGAAATTTTATAGCATGCTCATCATATTTTCTACATATTTCTTACCCATCTCTCTTTTAGAAAATAAGCTTAACAGATAGAAGAATTTCCGCAATGGTATCATTTATGAGGAAAGATTCTTGCAGGAATTCTCTATGCTCCAATGTAGATGTAAGTACCTGTTGTATATCACCGTATTTTTACATCAGCATGTATTTTGTTAATCGGCATGAATCCAACCTTTATCTGATCTAATTTTAGTTGTAGCAAAATGTATGATTAAAGGCCAGAATGTTGATTTTTGTAAGGAAAACTGCCTAGTAGTTTTGCATCCTGAGCTGCATGAGTGTACTATCTCATATTAGTGGGTTTGAATACTTTGGTTCTGCAATGGGTTTTCAGTGTGTTTTTACTGTGTTGTCCTGTCGTATCCCTAGCTCTTACATCATACTCCGTCCGTCCGGATTACATGTCGCAAAAATGGATAAAACTGGATGTATCTAGAACTGAAATACGCCTAGACCCATCCATTTATTTTCGGATGGAGGGAATACATGTCAATATGTCATCCCTTTCTATTCTTCAGTACCTATTCCATCTCTGCTGTAGCATGTTTTATAACTGAATCACCATTCTTCTATATAAGGCATGCAAGGGGAAGACGGCTATGTTAGAATCTGAAGGGTTACAAACCAGGTCTTTGCAAATGATCCAAACACCAGGAGATAATAAACCAACTCCATTTTTCATAGATACTGCTCCAGCACAGAGAAACCCAACTCCCACTAATAATAAGCAGATTCCAGTGGCCAAAGAACTAGTCCGCTCCAGTCTAGCAAAAGAATGTTAACTCCATTCTAAGAAGCGTGTGCATATCCTCGCATCATGAAATTTTATAGCATTCTAATCATATTTTCTACATGTTTCTTACCCGTCTCTCTTTTAGAAAATAAGGTTAAACGATAGAAGACTTCCTCCATTGGGATCGTATTCAAGGAAAATATCTTGCGGGAATTCTCTGTGCTCCAATGCTGATGTAAGTACCTGTTGTATATCACTATATTTTTACATCAGCATGTATTTTGTTAATCGGCGTGAATCTAACCTTTATCTGATCTAAAATTAGTTGTAGCAAAATGTTAAAGGCGCCAATGTTGATTTTTGTAAGGAAAACTGCCTGGTAGTTTTGCATACTGAGCTGCATGAGTGCACTATCTCATATCACGGACATTACTGAATTGTAGTGCTTCTCTTGTTGCCCATTCATTCATTGTGTCAATGTTGCTTTCGTATTACCTTACCTAGCTGATGATAGTTGTGCCATATTGTGTTAATTTGGTGTAGGCTAGTTGCCCAAACATTTGTTGTGTCAATGTTGCTTTCCTATTATGTGACTTGGCCAATGATAGCAATGCTAGTGTGTTAATTTTGTGCAGGCTGCTGAAGATAAGAAGACAAACTCTGAAAATAGCAAGGCAACCCCATTGTTTCTTTCCAGTAAATCTAGGCCAGGTAATATGGCAATAACTCATGATTAATCTGTTTGGTTCCTATCCTAATTTATGTTATGATGCAGTGGTCGAGACACTCTCCACTATCAATAATACAAGCCTGCCAAAATCGCCATCTGAATCTGTTCAGTATCCTCTGTCTCGAATGCAACGGAATGAATGTATGTTTGTGAACCAATTAATGGCTGAAGCAATGATGGAAATGGTGGATGAATCAGAGGTGCAAAGTCATGCGACAACAACTGATCAATGTTTTCAGAGACAGTGTAGCAAAGCAGCAAGAACTTGCCCACATGCTTATGGGCGTCATCTGTGCTGAGGTTGCAGATTGTGATGTTGTAGATGGTTAGGTTCTGCTCATTTACTTGCACTGGCATCAATCTTTGATTGCCTAGTGGATGTAATTTCCTGTAATATATGCTGGATGTGCAACATTATTCCCTGTATGTCGTACCTTTGCTTGATCAGTTTTGGTCCTGTGCATAATTGCTCATCGTAATGGGCTCAAATTATCTAATTTGGCCTAAAGATATGTACGAGCATTAGTGGGCCCATTAAGTTAATGGGCCGTTACTAGGTCGAATGTTAATGGTCGGCCCACTTACCTCCCGGGTAGTTAACAGGCTGACATCGAAGCGGGCAATAGGTGGGCCCAATTTATTTCACAGGTCGTTACTAAGTTTGGGCTACATATGGCCCAACTATACTGTAGGCCTTTAGCAGGCCAAAAGAGACAACGGGCTTGTACTGGACCATGAAGAGCATGGGCCGCTAAGAGGCTGAAAGTTAAGTCGTATTGCAAATGGCCCAACTGTGTTGTGGGCCTTTAGCAGGCCGAAAGAGAAACCGAGCTGGTATTGGACCATGAAGGGCATGGGCCGTTAAAAGGCCAAAACTAAGGTCCGACAACAAATGGCCCAACTCATTTATGGTCCGTTAACAGGCCGAAAGGCACACAGGGCCGGGAATTGGCCCAACACTTAAATGGGTCGCTAAAAGGCCAAAACTTATGTCCGACTACAAATGGCCCAACTGATTTATGGGCCGTCAATAGGCTGTAAGTGACACCGGGCCGGAAATTGGCCCAACACTTAAATGGGACGCTAAAAGGCCGAAACCCAGGACCGACTACAAATGGCCCATCAGATTTATGGGTCGTCAATAGGCTGAAAGACACATCGGGCCGAAAATTAGCCCAACATTTAAATGGGCCGCTAAAAGGACAAAAGATGTACATTTTGAAAATTGGCCCATCCATTAAATGGGCCGTTAACATGCCGAAATCTCATTGGGCCGATATTGAGCCCAAATATATAGCGGGCTGTTAACAGGCTCGAACTGACGATGGGCTGTAATGGTGTCAAATGTTTAACGGGTCGTTGACGGGCCGAATTGGCACATCTCGTATGGGCCGTGGGCTTAAATGGACCTGACACAAGTAGGCCTTATATGGGCAGGCTGCTAATTTTTAGTGGGCCGGCCTTTTTCACCGGAATGGGCCACTGTTGGGCCGTACCACGTGTCGACCTATCATATGCGCCTCCTGTCCAATGAGTAGATGACATCTGTCCTAACGGTGAGGCAACACGTGTTTCCTGCAGCCAATGATGATTTTACACGTCGAAAATCCCCATTGGTCCGGGCTGTTAACGGGTTATCGGATCCAAAACCAGACACGATAGCTTAACAGTGTTGCGTTACGATGGATGCCACGTGTTGGTCACCCTTGACGAAAGCACTTCTGTGACCCGTGATTTATCGTCATGGAAGTGGACACTTCCGTGATGATAATTTTGTTAATTTCATGGAACACTTATACGACAGCACAGGTATGAATATCTTGATTCTGTCATAAAATCGTCATGGATGTACATGCATGACAAAAAACGCGACCTACTGTGACAAACATGTATCATCACAGAAGTGTATTTTTTTTAGTGAATACTACCCTTTCCTGGGGTTTCGGGGTAGGGATGATCTGCCCTTCGGCCGAAAGATGATGTGCGATGTTTGTGGACAAGTATCCGGCCTCCCGAAGCTTCTTGATGTCCTCCTTCATAACGGAGGAGGCCATCCACTTGCCTCCCGCTCCGGACATGTTCGGAGTGTTTTTGCGGAGAAGGTGAAAGCTTGGGTGTTGGAGCTCGAGAATGGATGAGACGAGGAGGAAGAAGGCGTGGGTTAGAAAAGGGGAATCCTTATCTCTTTATAAAGGTGACAGTCATGTGCCTCCCCACTTGCCCTAGAAACTCGCTTATTCCCCAAGCGCCATTCTAATGGCGCGGTTGGGTTACCCATACCCGTATTGATGAGAATCCCATTATAAGGGGACGCGATCTCTTCTTTGACAAGACGTGCCAATAAAACCGCCTAGCAAAATGTGTAATAGTAGGTTGAGAAAACGGTTCGAATAATGACCGGGCCACGGCGTGATGTCATGCTATGGTAAAGTTGTCAACAGATTAGACTCGTGGAATATTGTACTCTCTACGGTGGTAAGTGGAATTTGTTTTGTAGAGCCGGACACGATTATTGTGTTCAATGTCTACTTTGGAGTATTCGGAGAAGGAACCCGCCTTGGAATGTCGAAGACAATCTGCGTGCCGGACTCATCGTCATTGAAGCCTGGTTCAGGGGCTACTGAGGGAGTCCTGGATTAGGGGGTCCTCGGACAGCCGGACTATATGCTTATGCCGGACTGTTGGACTATGAAGATACAAGATTGAAGACTTCGTCCTGTGTCCGGGTGGGACTCTCCTTTGCGTGGAAGGCAAGCTTGACAATTCAGATATGAAGATTCCCTTCTCTGTAACCGACTCTGTGTAACCCTAGCCCTCTCTGGTGTCTATATAAACCAGAAGGTTTAGTCCGTAGGACAAGAACAATCATAATCATAGGCTAGCTTCTAGGGTTTAGTCTCTACGATCTCGTGGTAGATCAACTCTTGTAATACTCATATCATCAAGATCAGTCAAGCAGGAAGTAAGGTATTACCTCCATAAAGAGGGCCCAAACCTGGGTAAACATCGTGTCCCCCGCCTCCTGTTACCATTAGCCTTAGACGCACAATTCGGGACCCCCTACCCGAGATCCGTCGGTTTTGACACCGACAGTCATCAATGACCCAAACTCTTAAAGATTATGGGATATATGTGAAATATGTTCCATTGCTTTGTGATAATGAGAGTGCCATTAAGATCGCTCACAATCCCGTGCAGCATTGTCGAACTAAGCATATTTAAGTTCGTTATCATTTTGTTCGAGATCATGTTGCTAAAGGAGACATCGATCTTAAGCATGTTTGTACCGATAAGAAATTGGCAGATATATTCACCAAACCGCTTGATGAGAAAGTATTTTGCCGTTTGAGAGGTGAATTGAACATCATTGATGCCTCAAAATTGGAGTAGAAACTCCATTTGGATACATGCAAGGGATGAGCCCTTGACTAATCCTTGATAATTCTCTTATGTCAATGATCATATGTCTTTGATCTATACTTGTACCCTTGCATGTTATCTAAACCTTGTAGGTAATTGAATGAGCCCAAATCTATGAGATTGCAACTCACTCACATCTTGAGCTATCTCTACATCACCAAGTCTCTACAATATGGTGGTTGAAGACAAGGATGCATGAATCCTTTCAACATATCCTTTGACAATTTCTATATATCAATCTTATTTGATATCAAATTTTATGATTGTCATTTTCGATACACAAGTGCTCCCTTGCAAAACTAACCCATGTAGGTAGGTGAACTCAAACTACAAGAGGTGCTCCTAACTCTTGATGAACTACATCAACCTTGAGCATCCTAAACAAGTTCAACAACATGATCAAGATCAACACCACCACCCAAGGTATGTTATTCCATCTAAGAGAAGCTTTACCCCAAGACATGGGTCAAAGCAACTCAACAAGATGAGAATACATCAAAATGCTTAAACAAAAAATAGTAACCCCATTTTGAGCTTCAACGATGAATATGACCTATGATCAAGTGACCTCACTTCAATCCTAAGTCAATATACTCTAACATAGGTGACTTTGTCGCCGACCCCCTCTAGATAAAGTTCTCTAGCGTTTCTTTGTGTTCTTGCATTTGTTTCTTGCTTGTTTGTTCCCCTTTCAAAAAAAACTTCATCTAGATTTCATATCTTTCTGCATTCTTTGCATCTAATTCATTGCCAATATTTCAGTTAATTCCTTGCAAATCTTTGTGAGATCTTATTTTCCAAGTGAGCTGAGATGACAAAATATTTCCTCTGTATTTAACTCGGCCTCACCGATTTATGCGTATCGGCTAGACCGAACTTCAATGATACATTGCAAACTATTCATCGGTACAACCGACAAGGACGAACGCGGTTTAACCGATATGCATCATCTATGACATCTCCAACTCGGTCTCACCGATGAAAATGAATCGGCGTTACCAATTTCACTACTGAGAAAACATTTTGCCATTACAATTGTCATTTCTTCTCGAGCTCCACTCAATGATTCTTGTCCTCTACTAGCATCTTAAATTTCATGCTGCTTTGAAATGTGACTCAAGGACCAAACTTGTTTGACTCATGCTCCAGAAGATCCCTTCTTGGAAATTGATATCAAAGGGGGAGAGAGAGCACATCAAAGCTTATCACATAAGAGAGAAAGCACACTTGAAGCTTCTCCAGATGCTTATTACCCATAGAGGAGAGAAGTCACATGTCTTTAAGAGGGGGAAGACATGTTAGTATATGTTATGTGTTATGATTGTTTTTCTCTGATTTTCTCTTACCCTACCTTCTCCCATTATCCAATATCAGATTCAGGGGGAGTAAGAGTTCATATCTAAGGGAATAAAATCTTTGCATATCTTTATTCCTTGGGGACATGTCTATATCCAAACAGAGTATTAAGTACTCACTCTCTACATGTCATCCCAGTCTTGGTACTCTTGTGGTTTTCTTTTTTTGCTCTATTTAGTAGGTGTCTTCTGTTATCTAACCCTGTTTTCTACAGTTCACCTCTTCCAAAGCCAGCTCAAGACTACAAGGTAAGTATATGCATCACACTCATGTGCATGATGATCTCTTGCTGATTTACATATTGTTTGCAAGAAGGACTCATGAACATGAAGGTACCTTTCCTGTATTTACATCATTTGCTCTGATGCATATAGCCAAGATACATGTAACTCATCGCTTGCTCTGACATGCTTATGCATTCACATGTTCTCACATTCTATCTTTACATGATTGCATACATGTAGGGGGAGCCTATGCATGTTACATGTCTTTCCAAAGCTTTATTTGTTACCCTTCATATCTTTATCTAAAGCTTTGATGTATGTTGTCATCAATTACCAAAAAGGGGGAGATTGAAAGCAGAAGTGCTCCCTGGGTGATTTTGGTAATTAATGTCAACATATCTCTTGTTGGACTAATATTTTCATCTAGTATATTTCAGAAAGTTCACCGATTTGATTCATCCGGCGCCAGCTAGTTCATTAGACATAGCCACTGTCAGAAACTCTAATCAATAAGTTCTCACTGATGAGATCTCAGTTTCACCGAGATGACCTTGCAAACTCTCTGTTGCCTGTTGGATTTATTTCGGTCTCACCGAAAGGAACGATCGGTCCCACCGAGTTTGCATGACCAACTCTCTGTTTGCTTATTACTAAACTCGGTCTCACCGAGTATATGTAATCGGTCAAACCGAGATGAGGATTTGCCCTAACTGTAGCACATTGCTGCCACTGATTTGATCATGTTGGTCCCACCGAGAATCCTAACGTTCACATTTTGAACTGAATCAGTCTCACCGAGTTCACTTATTCAGTCTGACCGAGTTGGGTCAAATGTATGTAACGGTTAGATTTTGTGTGGTGGCTATATATACCCCTCCACCCCCTTCTCTATTCAAGTGAGAGCCATTAGAACATTCCCACTCTTCCACTACTCATTTTCTGAGAGAGAACCACGTACTCATGTGTTGAGACCAAGACATTCCAATCCAACCACAAGAATCTTGATCTCTAGCCTTCCCCAAGTTGCCTTCAACTCAAATCATGTATCTACCATAGCCAAATCTGTGAGAGAGAGTTGAGTGTTAGGGAGACTATCATTTGAAGCACAAGAGCAAGGAGTTCATCATCAACACACCATCTATACCTTTGGAAGAGTGGTGTCACCTAGATTGGTTAGGTATCACTTGGGAGCCTCCGTCAAGATTGTGGAGTTGAACCAAGGAGTTTGTCAGGGCAAAGAGATCACCTACTTCGTGAAGATCTACACAAGTGAGGCAAGTCCTTCGTGGGCGATGGCCATGGTGGGATAGAAAAGGTTTCTTCTTCATGGACCCTTCATGGGTGGAGCTCTCCAGACTCACACAACCATTACCCTTCATGGGTTGAAGTCTCCACCAACGTGGATGTATGATAGCACCACCTATCGGAATCACACCAAAAATCTCCGTGTTTCCAATTGCGTTTGCACACTCCAATCCCATCCCTTTACTTTCTTGCAACTTGCATGCTTTTCTTTCCACTGTCCATATACTCTTGCCATGCTTGCTTGAAATGTACTATGAATGCTTAAACTAGTGCTAAAGCTCCACCTCATCATTAAGAAATTAAAAACTGCTACTTTTGCTTGTTGAGGGTCTAATCACCCCCCTCTAGACACCTCTTTTCGATCCTTTGAATAGTATTTATTATGGTCAACCCTGACAGCAGATAGTAGATTGAACCAAACTTGTGTGTCTCTATGGCATCATCAGGAATTTCCTTGTATATGTGAGCCATGGGGTTGTGATCCTTTCTAGGCTTGACATACACATCTATATCATCTTCAGCTTCTTCAGGGGCATTGATCAGCTTGGCCCATTCTGCAATTGATGATCGGTACCTTGTGCCTTTTGTCATCCAGACTATCTTGCCATCTGGATAGAAGTGGGCAGTTGAATATAATTGCATGAACATCTCATCATTCCATTTAGTCAGCTTTTGGCCAACAAACTTGTCAACTTTGTTCATTCTGAAGCTCTCATGAACTCCAGGGAAGTAATCCTCATTATCATCAATGAATTCCCAATCAACCCATTGATACGTCTCCGTCGTATCTATAATTTTTTATTGTTCCATGCCAATATTATTCAACTTTCATATACTTCTGGCAACTTTTTATACTATTTTTGGGACTAACAAATTGATCTAGTGCCCAGTGCCAGTTCCTGTTTGTTGCATGTTTTATGTTTCGCAGAAAACCCATATCAAACAGAGTCTGAACGGGATAAAAACGGACGGAGAATATTTTTGGAATATTTATGATTTTTGGTAAGAAAAATCAACGCGAGACGATGCTCCAGGGGCCCACGAGGCAGGGCGGCGCGCCCCTGACCCTCGTGGACACCCTGTAAGGCGGTTGCTGCTGTTCTTTTGCCGCAAGAAAGCTAATATCCAGAAACAAATCGTCTTGAAGGTTTCAATCCGATCGGGGTTACGGATCTTCGGGAATATAAGAAACGGTGAAAGGGAAGAATCTGTGAGCACAAAAACAGAGAGAGACAGAGAGACAGATCTCGGAGGAGCTCTCTCCCCTCCCATGCCATGAAGACCATGGACCAGAGGGGAAACCCTTCTCCCATCTAGGGATAAGGTCAATGAAGAAGAAGAAGAAGGGGTGCTCTCTCCCTCTCTCTCCTGGTGGCGCCGGAACGCCGCCGGGGCCATCATCATCACTGCGATCTACACCAACACCTCCGTCATCTTCACCAACATCTCCATCACCTTCCCCCATCTATATTCAGCGGTCCACTCTCCCGCAACCTTCTGTACCCTCTACTTGAACATGGTGCTTTATGCTTCATATTATTATCCAATGACGTGTTGCCATACTATGATGTCTGAGTAGATTTTCATTGTCCTATCGGCAATTGGTTAGTTGCTATGATTGGTTTAATTTACTTGTGGTTATGTTGCTGTCCTTTGGTGCCCATCATATGAGCACGTGCGTGGATCACACCATAGAGTTAGTTGTGTGTTGATATGACTATGTATTGGAGGGCAAGAGTGATAAAAGCTTCAACCTAGCATAGAAATTGATGCATACGGGATTGAAGGGGAACCAATATATCTTAATGCTATGGTTGGGTTTTACCTTAATGAACGTTAGTAGTTGCGGATGCTTGCTAATAGTTCCAATCATAAGTGCATAGAATTCCAAGTCAGGGATGACATGCTAGCAGTGGCCTCTCCCACATAAAACTTGCTATCGATCTAGTAAATTAGTCAATTGCTTAGGGACAATTTCACAACTCCTACCACCACTTTTCCACACTCACTATACTAACTTTATTGCTTCTTTATCTAAACATCCCCTAGATTTTATTTACGTGCTCTTTATTATCTTGCAAACCTATCCAACAACACCTACAAAGTACTGCTAGTTTCATACTTGTTTTAGGTAAAGCGAACGTTAAGCGTGCGTAGAGTTGTATCGGTGGTCGATAGAACTTGAGGGAATATTTGTTCTACCTTTAGCTCCTCGTTTGACACTCTTACTTATCGAAAGAGGCTACAATTGATCCCCTATACTTGTTGTTATCAAGACCTTTTTTTGGCGCTGTTGCTGGGGAGTCATAGCATGGGGTGAATATTCTCGTGTGTGCTTGTTTGCTTTCTCACTAAGTAGTTTTTATTTGCTGTTCTTAGTTGTTTTCTATCTTTAGTTATGGGTACGAAATGCAAAATACCAAAAAAATAGTTGTACCTACTATACCAATGGTTGAAGAACCACTCAAAATCTATCACACTCCTGAAGCTTTTACTTGGATCATCTTCGATCCCTTTGTGCTCGTGCTGAACCCCCAACTAGCTTAGTTGAGGGAAAATCTTTAGATGAACATGCTTGTTATGTGCGACACCGCATATCTGAAAAAGGGAACTTTTACTGGATCAAATTCATCGTTTGCAATGCTATGCATGGAATTTATGTGAAATATATGATTTTACTTGTTGTTCTGAAGACCCTAAGAAACACCTTCCCAACCAATGTGAGTTTAGTGATAATGGAATTGTATCTTCATATGCTAAGGGTGTTTATAATTACTATGATGTTCGACAAATTGAAGAATTTGTTGCTTTTAAGGGTGCTTATGAAATTGCTTCTTTGATTGGAAAGTATGATGCTACTCTTTACGAATCTGAAAATTTTGCCATACTCAAATATTGTTATGACAATTATGCTTCTACTGCCTATGTTAAACCATATATTGAGGACTCCTCCGTTGTCCAAGAAGAGAATAATATTTTGCAGGCGTCTATGGAAGAAGAAATCGATGAAACTGTGAGCTCATTTGATGAAAAAGATGATGAGGGGAGCGAAGAACAAAAGGAGGAAGAGCGGATTAGCTACCTGTGCCCACCTTCTAATGAGAGTAACTCTTTAACTCATACATTGTTTAATTCCCCTTCGTGCTTACTGAAGGATGATTGCTATGATGATTGTCATGATCCCGTTGATTCTTTTGAAATATCCCTTTTTGATGACGCTTGCTATGCTTGTGGCCAAGATGCCAATATGAATTATGCTTATGGAGATGATCTTGCTATAGTTCCTTATGTTAAACATGAAATTGTTGCTATTGCACCCATGCATGATAGTCCTATTATCTTTTTGAATTCTCCCGACTACACTATATTGGAGAAGTTTGCCCTTATTAAGTATTATATTGATGGGTTGCGTTTTACTACTACACATGATGATTTTGATAGATATAATATGCATGTGCTTGCTGCTCCTACTTGGAATTATTATGAGAGAGGAACTATATATCCACCTCTTTATGTTTCCAATATGATGAAATTGCAAGAAACTGCTTATACTATGCATTGGCCTTTACAATGTGTGCATGAATTGTTCTTTTATGACATGCCGATGCATAGGAAGAGAGTCAGACTTCGTTGTTGCATGATATATGTTACTTTGTGCTCACTACTAAATCACAAATCATTGTTAATTAAAATTGCCTTTGATATACCTTGGGATCCGGGTGGATCCATTACTTGAGCACTATATGCCTAGCTTAATGGCTTTAAAGAAAGAGCTGCCAGGGAGACAACCCAGAAGTTTTAGAGAGTCATTTATTTCTATTGTGTGCTTTCATAAAGTTTAAAAACAAAAATAAATAAAGAGGGGAACCCAAAACTTTTCAAAAAGGAAAGTGAAAGTGAGAGAGACAAGCATTGTTGAAGTGGGGGAGCTCCTTGAACTTTGGTCATGCTCATGAAAACTTTGTGAATCTTAATTATAGAAACATTTCATCAAAAATAATTATCCCCTTGTATAATTCCATTGTATTATAAAAATAATGTGCCAAGGTTTGCCTTTAGGATGTTTACAATGCTTGTTGGTTTGTGCGGTGTAGGACAGAAACTTTGGCTGTAGTGCGTGATTTTACATTTTTACTGGAACGTCAAATGGTTCTGAAACTTTTTGCACTGTCTTTCTATAAAATTTTTTTCCTAATTTTGGCAGAATTTTTGGGGTACCAGAAGTATGGTGTATGTTCAGATTACTACAGACTGGCCTGTTTAAGACAGGTTCTGTTTTTGATGCATAGTTTGCTTCTTTTGATGAATCTATCAATTTCTATCAGTGGATTAAGCCATGAAAAGGTTATATTACAGTAGCTACAATGCAAAAACAAAATATGAATTGGTTTGCAACAGTACTTAGAGTAGTGATTTGCTTTATTATACTAACGGATCTTACCGAGTTTCTATTGAAGTTTTGTGTGGATGAAGTGTTCGAAGATCGAGGAGGTCTCGATATGAGGAAAAGGAGGAGAGGTAAAAACTTAAGCTTGGGGGTTCCTAAGGCACCCCAAGTAAGTATTCAAGGAGACTCAAGCATCTAAGCTTGGGGATGCCCCAGAAGGCGTCCCATCTTTCTTCAACAAGTATCGGTATGTTTTTGAATTTGTCATGTGATATGTGCAAATCTTGGAGCGTCTTTTGTGTTTAGTTTTCACTTTTCTTTTATGCACCATGCTGGTATGAGACTGTAACGCCCCGGACACACCCGCCGGTGGTCGTTACTCCTGGCGGGATCTAGACTAGCCCCACAGAGCAATACTAGTCTTTTCTGCGCACTTTGTCCTCACTCGTGGGCACCCGAGAGCAACTTCCTGGTCGGTCACCCATCCTGAAATTACTCCAAGATGAGCACACTTAACTTTGGAGTTCTGTCCGAATGGGCTTCCGGAAAAGAAGGAATGCCTTATTGATATGAGTAGTCTATCATCCCTATTAAGCTAGGCGATAACAGAGATGGTCCTTGGTTTACTTATAGAATGCTCATTGCACTTCACTTATATCTTTTGAGTATGGCTTTATAGAATGCTTCATGTGCTTCACTTATATCATTTGACGTTTGGATTGCCTGTTTCTCTTCACATAGAAAACCACCATTTGTAGAATGCTCTTTTGCTTCACTTATATTTGTTAGAGCGTGGGCATATCTTTTGTAGAAGGAATTAAACTCTCTTGCTTCACTTATATCTATTTGGAGAGATGACGGGAATTGGTAATTCACATGGTTAGTCATAAATCCTACATAAAACTTGTAGATCACTGAATATGATATGTTTGATTCCTTGCAATAGTTTTGCGACATAGAGATGATAATATGTGGGAGGTTCTAGTAAATGGTTGTGTTTAGTAAGGATATTGGTGTTAAGGTTTGTGATTCCCGAAGCATGCACGTATGGTCTCCTAACTATGTAACCAAATTGGCGCACACTGTATTTTGATTGTTTATCTTTGCGTGAAGGTTGGGGTGCGTGATGGTTAACTCCTACCAACCTCCCCCCTAGGAGCATGCATAGTAGTACTTTTCTTCAAGGGCCAATAAACTTTTGCAATAAGTATATGAGTTCTTTATTACTAATGTGAGTCCATGGATTATACTCACTCTTACTCTTCCATCATTGCTAGCCACTTCAATACCATGCATTGCCCTTTCTCACCTCGAGAGTTGGTGCAAACTTCACCGGTGCATCCAAACCCCATGATACGATACACTCTATCACACATAAGCCTCCTTATATCTTCCTCAAAACAGCCACGATACCTACCTATCATGGCATTCCCATAGCCATTCCGAGATATATTGCCATGCAACTTCCATCATCATCATATACATGACTTGAGCATTCATTGTCATATTGCTTTGCATGATCGTAAGATATCTAGCATGATGTTTTCATGGTTTTTCCGTTTTTTGATGTCATTGCTACGCTAGATCATTGCACATCCCGGTACACCGCCGGAGGCATTCATATAGTCATATTTTTGTTCTAGCATCGAGTTGTAATATTGAGTTATAAGTAAATATAAGTGTGATGATCATCATTATTAGAGCATTGCCCCAGTGAGGAAAGGATGATGGAGACTATCATTCCCCCACAAGTTGGGATGAGTCTCCGGACTTTATGAAAAATAAAAGAGGCCAAAGAAGCCCAAATAAAAAAAGAGGCCAAAGAAGCCCCCCCCCCCAAGAGAAAATAGAAAAATGAGAGAGAAAGAGAGAAGGGGCAATGTTACTATCCTTTTACCAACTTGTGCTTCAAAGTAGCACCATGTTCTTCATATAGAGAGTCTCTTGAGTTATCACATTCATATACTAGTGGGAATTTTCATTATAGGACTTGGCTTGTATATTCTAATGATGGGCTTCCTCAAATGCCTGAGGTCTTCATGAGCAAGCAAGTTGGATGCACACCCACTTAGTTTTAGTTTGAGCTTTCATACACTTATAGCTGTAATGCATCCGTTGCATGGCAATCCCTACTCCTCGCATTGACATCAATTTATGGGCATCTCCAGAGCTCGTTGATTAGCCGCGTCGATGTGAGACTTTCTCCCTTTTTTTGTCTTCTCCACACAACCTCCACCATCATACTCTATTCCACATGTAGTGTTATATCCATGGCTTGCGCTCATGTATTGCATGAGGGTTGAAAAGGCCGAAGCGCGTTAAAAAGTATGAACCAATTGCTTGGTTGACACCGGGATGAGCATGAGGGGTACCTTGTGTTAAGAAAAGGGAGCATACAAGACTATATGATTTTGTAGGGATAACATTCTTTAGCATTGATATTTTGAAAGACATGATTGCTTGTTGGGATGCCCGAATTATTATTGTTTTTATGTCAAATGATAGACTATTGCCTTGAATCACTCGTGTCTTAATATTCATGCCATGATTAGATTACATGATCAAGATTATGCTAGGTAGCATTCCACATCAAAAATTATCTTTTTTATCATTTACATACTCGAGGACGAGCAGGAATTAAGCTTGGGGATGCTGATACGTCTCCGTCGTATCTATATTTTTTATTGTTCCATGCCAATATTATTCATCTTTCATATACTTTTGGCAAATTTTTATACTATTTTTGGGACTAACACATTGATCCAGTGCCCAGTGCCAGTTCATGTTTGTTGCATGTTTTATGTTTGCAGAAAACCCATATCAAACAGAGTCCAAACGGGATAAAAATGGACAGAGAATATTGTTGAATATTTATGATTTTTGGGAAGAAGAATCAATGCAAGATGTTGCTCAAGGGGCCCACGAGGCAGGGGGGTGCACCCCAGGGGGTGGGCGCGCCGCTGACCCTTGTGGACACCCCGTAAGGCGGTTGCTACTCTTCTTTTGCCGCAAGAAAGCTAATATACGGAAACAAATCGTGTTGAAGGTTTCAATCCAATCGGAGTTATGGATCTCCGGGAATATAAGAAATTATGAAAGGGCAGAATCTGGGAGCACAGAAACAGGAAGAGACAGAGAGACATATCCAATCTCGAAGGGGTTCTCGCCCCTCCTACGCCATGGAGACCATGTACCAGAGGGGAAACCCTTCTCCCATCTAGGGAGAAGGTCAAGGAAGAAGAAGAAGAAGGGGCGTTCTCTCCCCCTCTCTCCAGGTGGCTCCGGAATGCCGCCGGGGCCATCATCATCACCGCGATCTACACCAACACCTCCGTCATCTTCGCCAACATCTCCATCACCTTCCCCCATCTATATTAAGCGGTCCACTCTCCCGCAACCCGCTGTACCCTTTACTTGAACATGGTGCTTTATGCTTCATATTATTATCCAATGATGTTTTGCCATCTTATGATGTCTGAGTAGGATTTCGTTGGCCTATCAACAATTGGTGAATTGCTATGATTGGTTTAATTTGCTTGTGGTTATGTTGTTTTCCTTTGGTGCCCATCATATGAGTGCGCGCGTGGATCACACCATAGGGTTAGTTGTGTGTTGATAGGACTATGTATTGGAGGGCAAGAGTGATAGAAGCTTCAACCTAGCATAGAAATTGATGCACACGGGATTGAAGGGGGGCCAATATATCTTAATGCTATGGTTGGGTTTTACCTTAATGAACGTTAGTAGTTGCGGATGCTTGCTAATAGTTCCAATCATAAGTGCATAGAATTGCATGTCAGGGATGACATGCTAGCAGTGGCCTCTCCCACATAAAACTTGCTATCGATCTAGTAAAGTAGTCAATTGCTTAGGGACAATTTCACAACTCCTACCACCACTTTTCCACACTCGCTATACTAACTTTATTGCTTCTTTATCTAAACAGACCCTAGATTTTATTTATGTGCTCTTTATTATCTTGCAAACCAATCCAACAACACCTACAATGTACTTCTAGTTTCATACTTGTTTTAGGTAAAGCGAACGTTAAGCGTGCGTAGAGTTGTATCGGTGGTCGATAGAACTTGAGGGAATATTTGTTCTACCTTTAGCTCCTCGTTTGACACTCTTACTTATCGAAAGAGGCTACAATTGATCCCCTATACTTGTGGGTTATCACCCATCTCATGTCACTTACTACGGGCTTCTTGTCCAATAGGACTGTGTCATAGAATCTTGCTGCTCCTTGGTGTGAAATCTATAGTCTACAGCAGTCCTTCTCCTCAAAGCATGTGGATCATTCTGTCTCCAGAGTCTGAGACATGCATCATTTCTCAACTTCATATTCTCACCCATTGGATGATTGTCATCATGATCTAGAATCATATGTTTAATCTTTTTGAGCACCTGATGCTCCTCATCCCCTAAACTTCAGGCACTAGGGCCTTATTCTTTTCAGCAGCAGGGATGTTTCTGGTGGATCTCTTGGGTGCAGATTGTTTTGGAGCTTGAGAGTATGGCTTGGGAACTGTCGTGGGCTTAGATGAAGCAGCCCCAGACTTGATAGAATCTCCCATGGGCTTTTGATATTTTGGTGCTGGCTCTTCCTCTTCCTCATCATCTTCATCAGACTCTTTCATCATGGATGGTTTTCCAATCACTCTGGCCATAGTATTCTTGACTCTTTCCTTCCTTTTCTTTCCTCCAGCAGCCTCTTCCTCTCCAGGTTTCATGGTTTCTAGAGTGGAGGCTCTAACTTTAGACATAGGCTTCCTCTGAGCAGGAGCCTTCTTCTTCATACAAGGCTTGATGCCAACAGTTGCAGTACCTTGCTCTTTCTTGAGCACTTTCTTCTTTGAGGTGACCTCCTCATCAATCACAAAGTCCTCATCTTCAGAATCTGAGGCTTCTTCCTTTGCCTAGTAGCAGCCTTAGGCAAGTTTCTTGGGGTACTTCTGCTACCATCATCATAGCTGCTGTTTGAGGGACTAATGCCCTCACTAAGATTCACCTGCTCCTCTGACCTGTTCTGACTGTCACTGTTGTCTGACATCTCTGACACTGACCCTATGAATAGATAGGTATAGGTAAAGTAGATGAGCATCACAAAGCACATCTATTTTGGCAAAAAGTTGACACAAAACATAATTTTAGTTTTCTGCGAAAAGCATTTCGGAGCTACTGATATGACCAACTCGGTGACACCGAAGCAGCAACAGAGTCTAAACATCCAATTTCAGTCAGACCGAAATGATGTTCGGTGACTCCGAGATGCTAGGGTTTCATAGAGAAAGTGAACTCGGTCACACTGATTTGTACACTTCGGTTAGACCATGTAGTACATGTGCAATGGCCTGGGCCAAATCGGTGAGACCGATTGCTTCACATCGGTCGGTCTGAGATGAGTTTGGCAGAAATCTAACCCTAAGTTTTTGCATCAAATCTTTTCTAAAGGAAGTTTTAGGTGGATAGAATGATCTCAATCGTGGCTAGAAACATGGCATTAATCTTTATGCAGGAATCGGAGTTAAAAGAAGCACAAAGAGATCGAGTTCGTAACCTAACTCGGTGATGAACTCACTACGGTGACAACAGCAGTGGAGATTCCTATTGACGGCGGTGGAGCCCAGCGGCAGGAGGGCACTGGCGATGAAGGAGACGATCCGGAGACTAGGAGGTGCGACAGAGCTAGGTAGGCGTGGTTGTGAGTTTGAAGAAATTTCCAAAGTTCAACCCGCGGATATATATACCCAGTCACTGTCAAGGTGACCGGGTGGAACAACTCGGTGGCACCGACATGCAGAATCGCAAGCCGTTACTGCAACTCAGTGAGACCAGAATTTTCAAATCGGTTGCACCGAGGTAAAAACCTAGATCAACTTAATGATTTTAGTGAGACCGAGTATGGTGGATCGGTATGACCGATATGCATTAAGTGGTTTTGGAAGTTTAAGCCCTTGATGGATTGGTGGCTCCGAGTGCTCCTCACGCGGAGGGTCTGTAGGATCAAAAGTATGTCTAGAGAGGGGTGATTAGACTACTTGACCAAATAAAAATCTAGCCTTTTCCCAATTTTATTTCTTGGCAAATTTTAGCAACTTAGCACAAGTCAAGCAATCAACCTACACATGCAATTCTAAGAGTATAGCAGTGGAATGTAAATCATTGCACATGAAGGTAAAGGGAGGAGTTTAGAGGGAGCAAACTCAATGTTGACCCAGAGATTTTTGGCGTGGTTCCGATAGGTGGTGCTATTGTACATCCACGTTAAGGGAGACTTCAACCCACGAAGGGTAACAGCTGCGCGAGTCCATGGAGGGCTCCACCCACGAAGGGTCCACGAAGAAGCAACCTTGTCTATCCCACCATGGCCATCACCCACGAAGGACTTGCCTCACTAGGGTAGGTCTTCACGAAGTAGGCGATCTCTTTACCCGTACAAACTCCTTGGTACAACTCCACAATCTTGACGGAGGCTCCCAAGTGGCACCTAACCAATATAGGAGACACCACTCTTCAAAAGGTAATAGATGGTGTGTTGTTGATGAACTCCTTGCTCTTGTGCTCCAAATGATAGTCTCCCCAACACTCAACTCTCTCACATAGGATTGGATTTGGTGGAAAGATGATTTGAGTTGAAAGCAACATGGGGAAGGATAGAGATCAAGATTCATATGGTTGGATTGGAATATCTTTGCCTCAACACATGAGTAGGTGGTTGTCTCTCGAAAAATGAATGCTGGAAGTGTAGGCATGTTCTGATGGCTTCCCTCACGAATGAGGAGAGGGTGGAGGGGTATATATAGCCGCCACACAAAATCTAACCATTACACACAATTTACCAAGCTCGGTGTGACCGAATCAAAAACCTCGGTCGGACCGATTTAGTTCATAATGTGACCATTAGGCATTTCGGTGGGACCGACACGTCAACTCGGTGGAACTAATTTTGTTAGGGTTAGGGCATAACAGAATCTTGGTGAGACCGATTACACAAACTCCGTGGGACCGACTTTGGTAATAAGCTAACTAGAGAGTTGGTCAGGCAAACTCGATGGGACCGATTTTCTCATCTTGGTGGGACCGAAACGTTACGAAAGGGAAACAGGGAGTTTGCATTGCAAACTCGGTGGGACCGATCACTCATCTCGGTTAGACCGAGACGTTACGAAAGGGAAACATGGGTTTGCATTGTGAACTCGGTGGGACCGATCACTCATCTCAGTTGGACCGAAACGTTACGAAGGGAAACGGAGAGTTTGCAATCCCATCTCGGTGAGACCGAGATCCCTATCGATGAGACCAAACAGACTAGGGTTTCTGGCAGTGGCTATGTCAAATGAACTCGGTGGCACCGGATGGATCATATCGGTGGGCCGAATTTGACTTTTGTTTGGGACATATGTGGATATGAGAAAGTGGTTGAAGGTTTTTGGAGCATATCACAAAGCATTTTGAGCAAGCAAGCCATTAAGCAACACCTCATCCCTTTTAATTAGTATTGGCATAGACTCAATGTGATCTTTGATCACTAAAAGTAAAATGTAGAGTCTTGAGCTTTAGAGCTTGAGCCAATCCTTTGTCCTTAGCATTTTGAGGGGTCCACATTCTTAATGCATGCCATGCCAATCATTGAACTTTCCTGAAATATTCATCTTTAAGTAGCATTAGTTCAATGAGCTATATGTTGTTAATCATTACCAAAACCACCCAGGGATAGTTGCACTTTCACTCCCCCTTTTTGGTAATTGATGAGAACATATAGATCAAAGCTTCGACAAATGATAATAAGATTGAAATACATCGTCGCTTTGAGAAGTATGTGATAAGAAAGAGCTCCACCTAAATTTGTGCATTATTTAAGATTTGCTTTTGAATGCAAATGCACAATCGATTAGTATCATGGGTTACTCTTCCATGTCACATACATCTTGGTGGAGCGCTCAAAATGATAACAATTAAAAGCATGCACTCATCACCAAGCAAAGTGAATGATCATATATGGATATACGAGATAATGTTATTCAAGCACTCATTAAAGTAGCATATGATCAAACACATGATCATCAAAGTATCTCACAAAAGGACATGATGTATCAAGCAAACACACATTAAAGTTCAACCAAATAAAGTGCAAGAGAGACAAAAAGCAACACACACACACTCTCTCTCTCTCTCTCGAATACTATGATCTATACATATTTCTCCCCCTTTGGCAACAAGTTACCAAAAAGTTCAAATATGCATAGTGTTATGCGTCTCTCAGGCTTGGTCTCCATGAGGTGGGGTAGTGATGACTCCAAAGAACGAAGGCTTCAGTTGATGTAGCTGGAGTTGCTGGAGTGGCTGCTGGAGGTGGCATTGAAGCTGTGGCTGCTGGTGCAGATGTAATAGCTCATTTATCTAGAACTGGCACTGCAGCAGACCTCTGACCTCTTGGCACATACTGAAAAGCTTCTGTAGTTGCCTTGCCCTTCTTCTCCTCTGCTTCCTCCTGGAGCTGCTCAACTACTAACTGAATCTCAGTTACTTTTACATCAAGATCATCGAATTTTTTCTCAATGATGCTCTCCAAATTCTCCCGATTTATGTCTAGCCAACCCTTCTCATGTCACAAACAATTGGCTTCTTATCAAGCAGAATGGTCTCATTGATGTCTTGCTGTTCTTTAGTGTGGAACCTGTAATCCATAGCAGTTCTCCTTCTCACAGCATAAGGATCACTTTTCCTCCAAAGTCTCAGACCCACATCCTTCCTGATGCTCATGTCCTCTGCCACTGGATGAGTGTCATTGTGGTCTGGGATCTTTGGTTTGAGCTTTCTCAGCACTTGGCCTTCAGCTTCTTCTTCTTCAGCTTCAAGCACTGGGGCCTTGTTCTTCTCTTCAGCAGGGATGTTTCTTGTGCTTCTCTTGGGTGCAGTCTTGGTCGCTGGAGCAGCAGCTTTCGGAGCAGGTTTGGGCTTAGGAGCAGCCCCTGACTTGATTGCATCTCCCATAAGCTTTTGGGATTTGGGTGCTGGAGCAGCATCCTCTTCCTCTTCCTCTTCAGAATCTCTCACCATTGTTGACTTTCCAAGAACTTTAGAAGTAGTGGTTCTTGCCCTCTTCTTCTTCTTGTCATCACCAGCTGCCTCTCCATCATATGATTCTAGAGTGAACTTCATGGTTTCTCCTATAGCAACTTTTCTTGGCTTGGATGTTGGGATTCTCCTTGCTAGTGCCTTTCTATTCATGCCAGGCTTTGTTGATGTAGCAGTGGCAAACTCCTTCTTCACCACCTTCTTCTTTGAGGTGGCCTCATCCTCAGCTGCAACATAATCCTCATCTTCAGAATCTGAGGTTCTCTTCTTCCTTGCTCTAGTGGCTGCCTTGGGCAAGTTACTAGGTGTGCTCCTGCTGCCCTCATCATAGCTGCTTGAGGTACGAGTGCCCTCATTCATTTGCACTTGCTCTTCAGACTTATTCTGGCTATCACTTTGGTCAAACATCTTAGCAGGCAAACTGACAGCAAACCCTGTGAATAGATTATAGATGAGGTAGATGAGCATCACAAAGTACGGAGAATTTGCAAAACAAATGAGTCAAAAACTTAGTTTTAGTTCTCTACAGAAATGATATCGGAGCTACCGAATTGACAAACTCAGTGATACCGGAGCAACACTTCAAATCTAAACTAGTGAACTCAGTCAGACCGAGTCAAAGTTTGGTGGCACCGAGATTGCTAGGGTTTCACAGAGAATTGAAATTTGTCACACCGATTTGCAGTTTTCTGTCAGACCGAAAAGCGCATGTGCAATGGCCTAAGCGAAATCAGTGAGACCGATTTCTACGATTCGGTCGGTCCAAGATGAGTTCTGCGGAGAGCTAACCCTAAATTTTTTGAATCAAACTAAGCCTAAGGAAGATTTAGCTAGATAGATCGATTTCATTCGAGGCAAGATTCATGGCATTGTCCTCATGCTAGGAATCAAAGTTAAATAGAGAGCGCAAGGGGTCGAACACATACCCTAGTTTGGCAGGTGTTCGCTACGGCGACGATGGCGGAGCAAATTCCATCGACGGCGGCAGAAACCAGCACCGGGAGGTCGCTGGAGGCGAAGAGGTGATCCGGAGACCCGAGGAGGCAGAGCAGGACACGCGCGGGCTAAGGGATTTTGAAATTTTTTCCAAAATCTCACCCGTGGGTATTTATATCCCGACCCTGTCGGTGTGACCGAGTGGAACAACTTGGTGGCACCGAGATTGCAAAATCACAAGCAGTTGCTACAACTCGGCATGATCGAAGTGTTCAAATCGGTTGCACCTAGATGAAAACCTAGATCAACTTAGTGAACTCGGTTTGACCAAAATGGATGACTCGGTCGGACCGAAATGCACAAAGAGGTTTTGTAAGTTTAAGTCTATGATGAATCGGGGACTCCGAGTGCTCCTCACATAGAGTGGTTCGAATCTGACTTGATCAAACTTTGTGATGTAGCATGAATAGAGTTTGAGACGAGAAAAGCATAGATAGCTAGAGAAGGTTCTTAGGCATTCTTGTCCATCCACTTGGCAAAAGATAAAGAGCCAAACAATCAAAACAACAAGTGAATGTCCTCGAATGAGTAAAATATGCAACCAAAATGCTCACATAGTAAAATGACAAATGAAATATATGTCAAAGCATGCACAAACACTCTAGCATCTATCAAGCAATTTGCGATGACTAGGTCATTTATATATGAGTATATTGACTTAGGAGTTAAATGAGAACATTTGATCATAGGTCATACTCATCGTTTAAGCACAAGTGGGGTTACCACTTTTACATAAAGCACTGTTGTGTTCACACCATTAGAGTTGCTTTAGCTCAAGTCTTAGAGTAAAGCTCCCCCTAGATGTGATATCCCCCTAAGAGGGATGAACTAACCTTGGCTTTTGTCGATCATGACTTCATGTAGGTGTTGAATATGTGGATGCTCAATGTTGATGTAGATCATTCGGAGCAATCCATTGGAGTGAGTTGCACTTTCAATACCTACACGGGTTAGTCCCACAAGGAACGAACAAGGATATCCATAGACATAGAGTGATGCACACACAAGATGATGTCCATGAAAGCATTATGTTACCTTGTCCCTTGTCGTAACAACAAGAGGGTTTGTGACTCCTTGAACTAATGCAAGATGTGGAAGTTGTTTGCACTTGTTCTTGCCAAAATGATGTGAGTGAAGTATGTTGGCAGAGTCACCATCAAGAACCCTTTAGTTCTTCTTCTTCGGGATCCACATCATCTTGATGGGAATCCTTGGGGTTGTAGTCATACTTGATGAAATAGAACATGATGTAGTCTTTGGAACCCACTTGACTAAGGCCTTGGGAGCTTCTTCAAATGCACCAATTTCCTCTTGAATCTTGTCCTTGCCATTTTGCTTGTGGTCTTGTGGTGGAAGATCATCTTGAGCTTGTATCCCTTGGAAAGAAGTAGGATCATACTTATCTTATTGAGGAACAAACTTCGTCTTGGGGTATTGATCTTCTTCCCACTCAACTCCATTGGCATTGAGCTTTCATTCAAAACCATCACCTTGATTCTTCTGGTGCCTTCCTTGCTTGCGTACAATTTCCTCAAATTGCTTACTTCCAGCAAGGCTCTTGTAAACACCTTTATCTATAATTCCCTTCAATAATCTTTTTTCTTGCTCAAGTGTAACTTGGCTAAGAGAATCATTAGTGTAATCAAGAGAACTACTAGAAGCAACAACATTGGATTTAGCATGATTATTGTTACTACTAGAAGAAGAATCTTTCTTACTTCTGTTGCTAGATTTAACTTGTGGGATGTAAGTAGACAAGAGTAAACGCTTGCCAATGTAAGAGGAACTTTTCTTGCAAAGATCATCATTGATTGCCCTTAAAAACTCATGCTCTTGCTCTAGGTTGAGCTTTTCAATGCATAACTTCTCATGAGTCTTTAAAAGTTCTCGATGATCTTCCAAGGTAATTTCATGAGCTAACTTAAGAGTGTTTAGTTCTTTAGTTAGACGCTCAATCTTCTCCTTATCATTGTCATTCATTTTATCTTGATTAACATGATTAATTGATGTTTCATCATAGTATTCATCACTAGAGTTGTCAACAAGTAAATCATCATCACCTAACAAATCATCTTCATCAGTATTGAAATCAACATACTCGGAGTGTGATACCTTTGGGCCTTTAGCCATGAAGCATCTTCCAATTCCGTCATTTGGTGAGTCAAATATGTCATAGGAGTTGGTTGACACAAGTGCTAGACCGGCAACACCTTCATCTTGAGTATATTTGGAGTCGGAGTGATAACTTCTCTCGGAGTGGTGGTCGGAGTCGGAGTCGGATAACCTTTCACCAACATGAGCTTGATGTCTTTGCTTTGTGTAGCTCTTTGATGATTTCTCCTTCCTTTCTGAATCCTTACTTCTCCGGGAGGTTCTTCGTTCATAACGATCATCTCTACTCCTTCTCTCTCTCTCTTGGTGGTGATTCTTCTCTTCTACTTCTTTTTGGTGAATCTTCTCTCCTTTTGTATGGAGCCGTACACTCATTGGAGTAGTGTCCGGGTCTTCCACAATTGTAGGAATTACGTTCACGACTCAAAGATCTTTTGTCATTGTAGGACCTTGACTTGGAACTTCTTTCCTTGCTTCTACTCTTGTAGAACTTGTTGAAGTTCTTCACCTTTAGGCTCAATTCTTCATTGAAGGTTTGTTTCTCACTTGATGATGTAGGAGCATCACATTAGGCTTTGTAAGAACCACTTTACTTGTTGTGAAGTTCCTCCTTATCCTTGAGTGACATCTCATGAGCAACAATTCTTCCTATTACTTTTGTTGGCTTGAGATCTTTGTAATTGGGTCAATGTGCACACGGTAACATATTTTCCATCCAAGACTCTTAGGATCTTCTTGATGATGAATCTACCGATCATCAATTCACTTCCTAAGCTGGCAATCTCATTTGTGATGAGAGCAAGCCTAGAGTTCATTTCAGCGACACCTTCACCATCCTTCATTTTAAACTTGTCAAGTTGACTTTGAAGCACATCCATTTTTGATTCCTTGACGGAGTCGGTACCTTCATGCATATCAATCAAAGTATCCCAAATTTCCTTTGCATTCTCAAGGTGGCTGATTTTGTTGAATTCTTCGGGGCACAATCCGTTGAAGAGAATATCACAAGCTTGAGTGTTGTATTGCAACATCTTCAACTCTTCCATGGTAGCTTCACGGTCGGTTCTCTCCCATCGAAGAATTCACAATAGCCCAAACGGCGGGGTTATGTCCAAGAATTTGCATTTTCATCTTATGCTTCCAACTAGCAAAATAAGTACCATGAAAGTAAGGACCTCTACGGTGGTAATTTCCATCGCTAGACGCAATACTCTCCTAGGTTGTGAAACCAAGGCTATGATCACCCAAAGCTATGGAAATCAAGGCAAACAGAGACCATAGCTCTGATACCACTTGTAGGATTGAAAGTATGTCTAGAGGGGGGGTGATTAGACTACTTGACCAAATACAAATCTAGCATTTTCCCAATTTTAGTTCTTGGCAGATTTTAGCAACTTAACACAAGTCAAGGAATCAACCTACACATGCAATTCTAAGAGTATAGCAGCAAAATGTAAATCATTGCATATGAAGGTAAAGGGAGGAGTTTAGAGGGAGCAAACGTAATGTTGACATGGAGATTTTTGGCATGGTTCTGATAGGTGGTGCTATCGTACATCCACGTTGATGGAGACTTCAACCCACGAAGGGTAACGGCTGCGCGAGTCCACGGAGGGGTCCACCTGAGGGAGTCCTGGATTAGGGGGTCCTCGGACAGCCGGATTATATGCTTATGCCGGACTGTTGGACTATGGAGATACAATATTGAAGACTTCGTCCCGTGTCCGGGTGGGACTCTCCTTTGCGTGGAAGGCAAGATTGGCAATTCGGATATGTAGATTCCCTTCTCTATAACCGACTCTGTGTAACCCTAGCCCCCTCCAGTATCTATATAAACCGAAGGGTTTGGTCCGTAGGACAAGGACAATCATAATCATAGGCTAGCTTCTAGGGTTTAGCCTCTACGATCTAGTGGTAGATCAACTCTTGTAATACTCATATCATCAAGATCAATCAAGCAGGAAGTAGCGTATTACCTCCATAGAGAGGGCCCGAACCTGGGTAAACACCGTGTCCCCCGCCTCCTATTACCATTAGCCTCAGATGCACAGTTCCGGACCCCCTACCCGAGATCCTCCGGTTTTGACACCGACATTGGTGCTTTCATTGAGAGTTCCACTGTGTCGTCACCATATGGCTTGATGGCCCCTTCGATCATCCACAACAATGCAGTCCAGGGTGAGGTTTTCCTCCCCGGATAGATCTTCGTATTCGGCGGCTTCGCACTGCGGGCCAAATCGCTTGGCCATCTGGAGCAGATCGATAGCTACGCCCCTGGCCATCAGGTCAGGTTTGGAAGCCTGAATTACACTGCCGACATCTGCGGAGAGTTGATCTTCGACGGATTCGAGCCCATGACAGGTGCACCCTACAGTCACGATGAGCATGACCTAGATCTGCCATCGGACAGTGTTTAGGAGATCACCCCTATAGCTGCCCCGACTTTAAATATAGTGCAGATCGTGCCATCCGAGGACGGGAGGATGGACCCCGCCACGGAGGCTGCACGCTCAGCGACGATAGAGCCGAGCACAGATTTCACTTCCAAGGAGGTCTGTGTCATTGGACCCTCGGACTCGTCTCTGGCCTTAGGCTCCGAACCGCGTGCATCCATGCCCATCGGATCTAACTGGGCACCGATCATGGAGTTTAGCTCTGGGGATATCTTTCAGCACTCGCCCTTGGGCGACGTGCTAAACTCATTAAAATCTCTCTCCCTGTCAGGAGACTCTTGGCCGAACTATCTCCGGCTTGAGTGGGTAGAGGATGACGAAGAAATTCGTTACCCACCCACCACCCACTTAGTAGCCACTGTCGACGACTTAACCGACATGCTTGATTTCGACTCCGAAGAAATCGATGGTATGGACGACGATGCTGGAGAAGAATAGGAACCACCGCCCACGGGGCGCTGGATAGCCACCTCATCATACGACATATATATGGTGGACACACCCAAAGAAAACAATGGCGAGGATCAAAAGGATGCAACAGAGGGTGATCCTCTTGATAAGCAACCCAAGCGCCGACGGTAGCGGCGCCGCTCTAAACCCCGCCATAGCAAAAACAGCGATACCGGCACAAGAGACAATAGCACTCCGGATATGCCGAAGACGAAAACAATCCTACCCAGCCAAGCTTCGAGCAGGCCGGACGGGAGGACGGGCAAGCTAGCCCTAATGAACATGCAATGGATGAAGACTCGGAGGATGACAGGCCCCTCTCCGAAGACGAGGTGAGCCTCGGCAATGAAAAATTTATCGTGCCTGAGGATCCCATCGAGGAGGAGCGCTTCAAGCGCCAGCTTATAGCCACTACAAAGAGCCTGGAAAGAAACAGCAACAGCTTCAAGCTGATCAAGATCTGCTCACTGACAGATGGACTGAGGTCATGGCGGCCGAGGAATACGGACTCGAGCACCCAACCAAAAGTTACCCGAGGCGTAGGTTGTTGCCTCATTTTGAGGACGAGGCACTGGAGCCTATACTACCAGCACAGGATGTGGCTGACCGACCACCTCGTGGCCGAGACAAAGTGGCGTATCAGTCTGAACACCAGCCCGCACCCCGTCGCCGAACAAATAAAACCACGAAGGCCTGGGGCTACACGCATGACCTGCAAGACAAATTGGAAGACAAAGCAGGACAATCAAGATCGATCTACGGATCGCGGGGGCGCGCCCCAACGCGTGACGATGACCGCCACGCCAGATATACTAAAAAGAAATCCGTCCAGGCCGAATACAGCAGACCAGACTCATCTGAACTACGTCGCGATGTAGCCCGGCATAGAGGCGCCACACACCCCCTATGCTTCGCTGACGAAGTAATGGATCATGAATTCCGAGAAGGGTTTAAGCCCGTGAACATCGAACCATATGATGGTACAACAGACCCCGCGGTATGGATCGAAGATTTCCTTCTCCATATTCACATGGCCCGCGGCGATAATCTACATGCCATCAAGTACCTCCCACTAAAACTCAAGGGACCAGCTCGGCATTGGCTGAATAGTCTGCCGGCAAACTCCATTGGTAGTTGGGAGAACCTGGAAGATGCATTCCTTGACAACTTCCAGGGCACTTATGTGTGACCACCGGACGCTGATGACTTAAGTCACATAACCCAACAGCCTGTAGAGTCAGCCAGGAAATTATGGACTCAGTTCTTAACTAAAAAGAACCAAATCGTCGACTGCCCGGATGCCGAAGCCCTAGCGGCCTTCAAGCATAACATCCATGACGAGTGGCTTTCCCGACACCTCGGCCAAGAGAAGCCGAAATCCATGGCAGCCCTTACAACACTCATGACCCGCTTTTGTGCGGGCGAGGACAGCTGGTTGGCTCGTAGCAACAGCACATCAAGAAATCCTGGCAATTCAGACGCCAGAGATAGCAATGGCAAGCCCCGGCACAATAGACACAAGCGTCGCAATAATGGCCACAACGCCGAAGATATGGTCGTCAATGCCGGATTTAGTGGCTCCAAGTTCGGTCAACGAAAGAAGCCATTTAAAAGAAACAATCTGGACCCATCCAGCCTGGACCGCATACTCGATCGCTCATGTCAAATCCACGGCACCCCCGATAAACCAGCCAACCACACCAACAAAGAATGTTGGGTATTTAAACAGGCCGGCAAGCTAAATGCCGAAAACAAGGAAAAGGGGTCGCATAATGATGACGACGAGGAACCCCGGCTACCGAACACAGGGGGACAGAAGAAATTTCCTCCCCAAGTAAAAACGGTAAATATGATATACGCCACCCATATTCCCAAGCGGGAGCGGAAGCGCGCACTAAGGGACGTCTACGTGATGGAGCCAGTCGCCCCAAAGTTCAACCCCTGGTCTTCTTGCCCAATCACCTTTGATCGTAGGGACCATCCGACCGGTATCCGTCATGGCGGCTCAGCCGCACTGGTCCTTGACCCTATCATTGATGGATTCCACCTCACACGAGTCCTCATGGATGGTGGCAGCAGCCTGAACCTGCTCTATCAGGATACAGTGCGCAAAATGGGTATCGATCCCTCAAGGATCAAACCCACCAAAACCACCTTCAAAGGTGTCATACGAGGTGAAGAGGCCTGCTGTACAGGCTCAATCACACTGGAAGTGGTCTTCAGATCCCCGGACAACTTCCGAAGCAAGGAGTTAATCTTCGATATGGTCCCCTTCCACAATGGTTATCATGCACTGCTAGGACGAACCGTATTCGCTCGATTCAATGCGGTGCCACACTACGCCTACCTCAAGCTCAAGATGACTGGACCCCGTGGTGTTCTAACAGTCAATGGAAATACAGAGTGCTCCCTCCGCATGGAGGAGCACACTGCGGCCCTTGCAGTAGAAGTACAGAGCAGCCTCCTTTGACAGACCCTCAACTCGGCAATAAAGCCCCCCGACACCATCAAGTGAGTCCAGAGTACTCTGCAACAGGATTGTCCGGCCCATCCAAAGCTCGCCTAGCAATTTGGCCTCCGTCCTCGTCCCAGTCGAATGGTAAAATTTGTGCCGCGCGTACATAATTATGCACTCAAAATACCATGGGCATAGACGGAGACACAGCTAGACTGTGGTCCATAATGCGGCTCAACCGCCCCTGAATTCGCATACCTTCACCTTTTTCTTCTTTCAGGTCCCTATCTTCTTGAGGCTCTTCTCATAACCTGATTATCGGACCCATCATGGGACGGAAACACCAAGGAGGCAAGGAGCTTTGACGTACAAGGGAATCCCCAGGTGGTCTCTGATAACAATCGCTATACCTGTTTTACATACCCACACGCAACTCGCTCTTGGTTAGGGCATGTCAAATAGTCCTATTCGCTTATCGCACTACTTTTATACATACGCCTTGATGTATCATTCAAATAACAATGGAAAATAATGTAGAACGTCAGCTTATTACTACATTTCTTTTTTTCCTTAACTGTTTATCTATTACAAATCGCACCCATACATTCTGGTACGTTCAGTTCGCCAGGGGCTTCAGTGTACCCCATAATACGGCTAGAAAGTCCGAACACTTTTGACAGTGCGGCACCCCGAACTTGTAGCATTATATGCATCAGCTCTGAATCATGTCTTGGGTCAATAGTTGGGTTGCTCAGCTCCTGTGCTTGCTACCCTACGTTCCGCTATATCGGCTAGGGTAGTAAAGGGAGAACTACTTCGATTTTGTCCCAGTTCTTCCGGACGAGCACCTCAGTAGAGAAAGCCGAAAACTGACTGTCATGATGCGGCCAGAGCTGGTCGCTATTCGAGAGGTTTCAAATCCTTAAAGAGTTTTTCCGCTTCATGCGAGGAATCGTTCTTTGTCTAATTTAGGCGTGTATAGCGCCCCAACTTCGGCCTTCCGAATACCAGGGGCTACGCCAAAATTTAAAAATTTAGAACTTCTATGGCTAAGTGAGGGTGATAAAGATGTATAGTCCGATTGCCTTGTTCGTTGCGCTAAACACCTCCTTAAAGGACCAAAAACTTGGATAAATAGTGTTTAGATTTATCCCGAACACCCCTGTACTAGTTGCATGGGGGCAGAAGCCGACGACTGGCCAACTCTCACATTTTGTAAATGGCCGCACAAGAGGTAAAATTTTAAATCAACAAGCATTATATTGCGCAAATGAACTTGTTTCATACTACAGGATAAAATGAGTGCATTCATTCAAAGATTACATCCTTAGTACATTGTTCCGCCACAAGGTGGGAGCCCTTCAGGACACTGTCATAATAATTTTTGGGCCGGCGGTGCTCCTTGCCCTTCGGTGGCCCCTCGGTCATCAGCACCGTGGCGTCCATCTTTGCCCAATGCATCTTTGCACGGGCAAAGGCCGTCCGCGCACCTTCAATGCAAACCGATCGCTTTATGACTTCAAGTCGTGGGCAGGCACTCACAAGCCACTTCACGAGACCGAAGAAGATATTGGGCATAGGCTCGGCAGGCCACAACCGGATTATGAGGTCCTTCATGGCCAGTTCGGCTGCCTTGTGCAGCTCAACCGGTTGCTTCAGTTGGTCGCTCAAGGGCATAGGATGTTCTATCCCAAGATATTGAGACTAGAACAACTTCTCTGCTGAGCTCCCTTCTTCGGCTCGGTAGAACTCCGCGGCATCTGACATGCTGCATGGCAGATCCGCAAACGCTCCTGGAGAACTCCAAATCCGGGTAAGTAAACAGAAAGTCTCCTTCACATGCTTGCTTTCCATAATAAATGCCTTACCCGCCGCAATCTTCTTGGCCGCCTAAATCTCCTGGAGGGCCTTCTCGGCTATGGCTTTGGCGTCTTGCATGCTCTAGAGGGCATTAGCAAGCTCGGACTCTTGAGTCTTAGAGTCATGCTCCAAGGACACGTATTTCTGGACAAAATCCTGGAGCTCTTGCTGGACCTCGCTGACCCGGGCCTCTTGCTTCTCGCGCTTGGCATGTTCCTTGGCCGCTTTGTCTTTGGCCTTGGCCAGTGCCTTTTTAAGGGCCGACACTTCGGTCGTGGCCCCTATCAAAGTTCTTGACGCTTCTATCAGCCAAAACCATTTATCCTTTATAAGTATACAGATGGGGCATTGCGTACCTTGACTTTCCTCGAGGTGCCTCTTCACGAGGCCGAGCTCTCCCTCGGCCCGCTCCAGGTCCTGCTTTAGTCCAGATAACTCTGCAGTACGAGCGGCAGCGGCCAGCAGCGACGCCTACTTACTCACATAGACATCTTCCGTTAGCCTCCTGCGAACATTATTGATCCTTTGTTCGGCTTTTCTTTCTGAACACCAAATAGAGCATCAGGGGCTACTGTCTATACTGTGATATTCTCTTACAATTTTATTACTTACCTTAAAGCCTGTTAGAAGCCTAACGCAGGCTTCAATCAATCCGCTTTTGGCAGACCGGACCTTCTCAATCACCGTATTCATAAGAGTATGGTGTTCTTCATCAATGGAAGCGCTACGAAGCGTTTCCAGCAAGTTGTCCGGTGCCTCTGGATGGATAGAGGTCATCGGTACAGCCGGCTCGCCCCCCTTGGAGAGAGGCTTCCTGCCTAAATTCGGAACCAGTTGGGTTTCCGGAGCCGTATTTGGCTCGGGGCCAAACTGGCTGCGGCCCCCATTATCGGAGTCCATGGGGGTCTTCCCCCCCATTTCCCCGGCGACTGGGATTTCGCCTGGGGGCGTCTCCGGAACTGTCTCTCCTTGGCCTGGTATCCTTCGAGACAACACCTCAGTGTCGTCCGCGGCCCTGGGGGAGGAGGTTGTCGGAAGTGAATCACTGTTCATGACCGACGGGTCCAGAGACCCCTCCGAAGAGGAGGATATCTCGATGTTGGATTTTGCCGGACTGCAGGTGCACGTTTGGCACGATAAGAAGCGATAAAGCAAACATACCGGAAATACTATTGTGTTTGGATACTTATGACTTAGCCAGGGGCTTGTCCCTGGGCTCCCACTCCTCGCTGCTGTTGGTGGCTGCGGTGGAGTGGTTCGGAAGGAAGGTTTTTCCCTTCTTGGACACCTCGGCCTCCCCGTGCGTGGCGGCCTTCCTCTTCTTTCTCCCCCCGGTGGGGGGGATGGATTTCCTCCTACTCCTCCTCCTCCTCGTCTTCGGTGGAGGAGTGTGTCTTGGTGTTTTCGGACGTCATGTCCGATGCTACCTTGCGCCGGAGACCTTCTATGGTCCCCGCGACCGCCTTCTTGGCCCTCTTCTCCGACACCTCATAAGGTGTCGGAAACAGCATCTTCGTTAGAAGAGGAGATTCTGGATCTTCAGGTAGCGGAGCCGGACAGTCAATCTGCTCCGCTATCGCTACCCAGGCCTGTAAAATTGGTATGGAGGCTTAGAATCCTCCCGCGGATGTGCAGGTAAAAGGCATATCTTGCAAAATATGAAAACTTACTGGATTGGCTCGGCGTTTTGCGTTGAGTCCTCGATCTTCTGTTATGGGCGGTGGTACCTCATTGGCCTTGAAAAGCACCTTCTAGACGTCTTCGTGCGTTGTGCCGAAGAGCTCTCACGGCGTATGGTGTTCGGCCGGATCTAACTTCCACAGATTGCAAACCCGTCTCTGACATGGAAGGATCCGGCGGAGGAGCATAACCTGGACCACGTTGACGAGCTTGATTTTCTTGCTTATCATGTTTTGGACGCAGGTTTGAAGTCCGGTCAGCTCTTCCACTGAGCCCCAGGCCAAGCTATTCTCTTTCCAGGAGGTGAGCCACATGGGGACGCCGGATCGAAATTCAGGGGTCGCCGCCATGTTAGCATCGCGCGGCTTGGTGATGTAGAACCACCCCGATTGCCACCCCTTCAAAGTCTCCACAAAGGAGCCTTCGGGCCAGGTGACGTTGGGCATCTTGCCCACCATGGCGCCCCCGCACTCCGCTTGTTGGCCGCCCACCAACTTTGTATTCATGTTGAAGGTCTTAAGCCATAGGCCGAAGTGGGGCGTTATGCATAGGAAGGCCTCGCACACGACGATAAATGCCGAGATGTTGAGGATGAAGTTGGGGGCCAAATCATGGAAGTCCAGCCTGTAGTAGAACATTAGTCCGTGGACGAACAGGTAGAGGGGGAATCCCAGCCTGCGGACGAAGTGAGAGAGGTATAGTACCCTTTCCTAGGGTTTCGGGGTAGGGATGATCTGCCCCTCGGCCGGAAGTCGATGCACGATATCTGCGGACAGGTATCTGGTATCCCGAAGCCTCTTGATGTCCTCCTTCGTGACGGAGGAGGCCATCCACTTTCCTCCCGCTCTGGACATGTTCGGAATGATTTTGCGGAGAAGGTGAAAGCTTGGGCGTTGGAGTTCGAGAATGGATGAGCAGAGGAAGAAGAAGGCGTGGGTGAAAAAGGGGAATCCTTGTCTCTTTATAAAGGAAGCAGAAATCATGCGCCTCCCCACTTGCCCTGGAAACTCGCTTATAACCCAAGCATCGTGTTAATGGCGTGGTTGGGTTACCCACACCCGTATTGATGAGAATCTTGTGATAAGGGGACACGATCTCTTCTTCGACAAGATGTGCCAATAAAACTGCCTCGCAAGATGTGTAGTAGCAGGTTGAGTAAACGGTTCGAATAATGACCGGGCTACGGCGTGATGTCATGCTATGGGAAATTTGTCAGAAGATTAGACTTGTGAAATATTGTGCTCTCTACGGTGGTATGTGGAGTTTGTTTTGCAGAGCCGGACATGATTCTTGTGTTCAAGATCTACTTTGGAGTATTCAGAGAAGGAACCTGCCTTGCATTGCCAAAGACAATCTGCGCTCCGGACTCATCGTCATTGAAGCCTGGTTCAGGGGCTACTGAGGGAGTCCTGGATTAGGGGGTCCTCGGACAGCCAGATTATATGCTTATGCCGGACTGTTGGACTATGAAGATACAAGATTGAAGACTTTGCCCCGTGTCCTGGTGGGGCTCTCCTTTGCATGGAAGGCAAGCTTGGCAATTCGGATATGTAGATTCCCTTCTCTGTAACCGATTTTTGTAACCCTAGCCTCTCTGGTGTCTATATAAACCGAAGGGTTTGGTCTGTAGGACAAGGGCAATCATAATCATAGGCTAGCTTCTAGGGTTTAGCCTCTATGATCTCGTGGTAGATCAACTCTTGTAATACTCATATCATCAAGATCAATCAAGAAGGAAGTAGGGTATTACCTCCATAGAGAGGGACCAAACCTGAGTAAACATCGTGTCCCCCGCCTCCTCTTACAATTAGCCTTAGACGCACAGTTCAGGACCCCCTACCCGAGATCCACTGGTTTTGACACGAACACCACCCATGAAGGGTCCAGGAAGAAGCAACCTTTTCTATCCCACCATGGCCATCGCCCACGAAGGACTTGCCTCACTAGGGTAGATCTTCACGAAGTAGGCGATCTCCTTGCCCATACAAACTCCTTGGTTCAACTCCACAATCTTGCGGAGGCTCCCAAGTGACACCTAACCAATCTAGGAGACACCACTCTCCAAAAGGTAACATATGGTGTGTTTTTGAAGAACTCCTTGCTCTTGTGCTTCAAATGATAGTCTCCCCAACACTCAACTCTCTCTCATAGGATTGGATTTGGTGGAAAGATGATTTGAGTGGAAAGCAACTTGGGGAAGGCTAGAGATCAAGATTCATATGGTTGGATTGGAATATCTTGGCCTCAACACATGAGTAGGTGGTTCTCTCTCAGAAAATGAATGTTGGAAGTGTAGGCATGTTCTGATGGCTTCCCTCACGAATGAGGAGAGGGTGGAGGGGTATATATAGACTCCACACAAAATCTAACTATTACACACAATTTACCAAACTCGGTGTGACCGAATCAGAAAACTCGGTGGGACCAATTTAGTTCATAATGTGACCGTTAGGCATTTCGGTGGGACCGACACGTCAACCTGGTGGAACCGATTTTGTTAGGGTTAGGGCATAACGTAATCTCGGTGAGACCGATAACACAAACTAGGTGGGACCGACTTTGGTAATAAGCTAACCAGAGAGTTGGTCAGCCAAATTCGGTGGGACAGATTCGCTCATCTCGGTGGGACCAAAACGTTACGAAAGGGAAACAGGGTGTTTGCATTGCAAACTCGGTGGAACCGATCGCTCATCTCGGTTAGACCGAGACATTACGAAAGGGAAAGAGGGAGTTTGCATTTCGAACTTGGTGGGACCGATCACTCATCTCGGTTGGACCGAAACATTACAAAGGGAAACAGAGAGTTTGCAATTCCATCTCAGTGAGACCGAGATCCCCATCGGTGAGACCAAAAAGACTAGGGTTTCTGGCAGTGGCTATGTCAAATGAACTCGGTGGCGCCGGATGGATCATATCAGTGGGGCCGAGTTTGACTTTTGGTTTGGGACATATGTGGATATGAGGAAGTTGTTGAGGGTTTTTGGAGCATATCACAAAGCATTTTGAGCAAGCAAGCCATTAAGCAGCACCTCATCCCCTTTTAATAGTATTGGCTTTTCCTATAGACACAATGTGAACTTGGATCACTAAAAGTAAAATGTAGAGTCTTCAGCTTTAGAGCTTGAGCCAGTCCTTTGTCCTGAGCATTTTGAGGGGTCCACATTCTTAATCCATGCCATGCCAATCTTTGAACTTTCCTGAAATATTCATCTTGAAATAGCATTAGTTCAATGAGCTATGTGTTGCTAATAATTACCAAAACCACCCCGAGATAGTTGCACTTTCAGGTTACGAATTCGACTTGTTCAAACTTTGTGATGTAGCATGAATAGAGTTTGAGACAAGAAAAGCATAGATATCTAGAGGGAGTTCTTAGGCATTCTTGTCCATCCATTTGGCAAAACAAAGCAACAAATGGATGTCCGCGAATGAGAAAATATGAAATCAACATGCTCACACAATAAGATAACAAATGAAGGATGTGGCAAAGCATGCACAAACACTCTAGCATCTATCAAGCAATTGGAGATGACCAGGTCATCTATATATGAGTATATTGACTTAGGAGTCAAATGTGAACATTTGATCATAGGTCATACTCATTGTTTAACCACAAGTGGGCTTACCACTTGTACAAAAAGCATTGTTGTGTTCACACCATTACAGTTGCTTTATCTCAATTCTTGGAGTAAAGCTCCCCCTAGATGTGATATCCCCCCTAAGAGGGATGAATTACCTTGGGTTTTGTCGATGATGACTTCATGCAGATGTAGAAGATGTGGATGCTCCATGTTGATGTAGATCTTTTTTAGCAATCCATTGGAGTGAGTTGCACTTTCAATACCTACATGGGTTAGTCCCACAAGGAACCTACAAGGATATCCATATACATAGAGTGAAATACACATATGATGTTGTCCATGAAAGCATTAGGTTACCTTGTCCCTTGTCTTACCAACAAGAGGGTTTGTGACTCCTTGAACTAGTGCAAGATATGGAAGTTGATAGCACTTGTCCTTGCCAAAGTGAATATGAGTGAAGTATGTTGGCGGAGTCACCCTCAAGAACTCTCTAGTTCTTCTTCTTTGGGACCCACATCAACTTGATGGGAATCCTCGGAGTTGTAGTCGTACTTTATGAAGTAGAACTTGATGTAGTCTTGGGAACCCACTTTACCAGGGTCTTAGGAGCTTCTTCAAATACATCAATCTCCTCTTGAAGCTTGTCCTTGCCTTTTATCTCGTGGTCTTGTGGTGGAAGATCATCTTGAGCTTGTGTTCCCTTGAAAGAAGTGGGATCATACTTCTCTTGTTGAGGAACAAACTTCGCCTTGGGGTATTGATCTATTCCCACTCAACTCCATTGGCATTGAACATGTGTTCAAAATCAACACCTTGATTCTTACGGTGCCTTCCTTGCTTGCATACAATTTCCTCAAATTGCTTACTTCCGGCAAGGCTCTTGTAAACACCTTTCTCTATGATTCCCTTCAATAAGCTATTTTCTTTCTCAAGTGTAACTTGGCTAAGAGAATCATTAGTGGAATCAAGAGAACTATTATAAGCAACAATATTGGATTTAACATGATTATTGTTACTTCTGGAAGAAGAATCTTTCTTGCTCTTATTGCTAGACTTTACTTGTGGCATGTAAGTAGATAAGAGTAACACTTGGCAATGCAAGAATAACTTTTCTTATGAAGATCATCAATGATTGCTTTTAAGAACCCATGTGCTTGCTCTAGATTGAGCTTTTCAAAGCGTAGCTTCTCATGAGTCTTTAAAATTTCTCGATGATCCTCTAAGGTAGTTTCATGAGCTAACTTAAGAGTGTTTAGTTCTTTAGTTAGACGCTCAATCTCCTTCTTATCATTATCATTCGTTTCAGCGTGATTATCATGATTAATAGTAACTTCATCATAGTTTTCATCCTTCAGTTGTCAACAAGTAAATAATCATCACCTAGCAAATCATCTTCATCACTATTGAAATCAACATACTCGGGGTGTGATGCCTTGGGGCCTTCACCCATGAAGCATCTTCCAATCCCTTCATTTGGTGAGTCGAATAGGTCGTAGGAGTTGGATGACACAAGTGCAAGACCAACAACACCTTCATCTTGAGCACATTCGGAGTCGGAGTGATAAATTCTATCAGAGTAGTTGTCGGAGTCGGAACCGTATACCCATTCACCAATATGAGCTTGATGTCTTCATCTTGTGTAGCTCTTTGATGGCTTGTCCTTCCTTTCTGAATCCTTGCTTCTGCGAGAGGGTCTTCGTTCATAACGATCATCTCTACTCCTTCTCACTCTTGGTGGTGATTCATCTCTTTTAGTTCTCCTTTTAGGTGAGTCTTCTCTTCTTTTGTAGGGAGCCGTACACTCACTAGAGTAGTGTTTGGGTCTTCCACAATTGTAGCAATTGCGACCATGACCAGAAATCTTTTGTCATTGTAGGACCTTGACTTGGAATTTCTCTCTTTGCTTTTACTCTTGTAGAACTTGTTGAAGTTCTTCACCATTAGGCTCAATTCTTCATTGAAGACTTGTTTTTCACTTGATATTTTAGGAGCATTACATGAAGCTCTATAAGCACCACTAGACTTGTTGTGAAGCTCTCCCTTATCCTTGAGTGACATCTCATGAGCAACAATTCTCCCAATGACTTCCATTGGCATGAGATCTTTGTAATTGGGCATCATTTAGAGCAAGGTGCACGTGGTATCATATTTCCATCAAAGGCTCTTAGGATCTTCATGATAATGAATTTTTAAGTCATATCTTCACTTCCTAAGACGGCAATCTTATTTCTGATGAGAGCAAGCCTAGAGTACAATTTAGTGGCCCCTTCACCATCCTTCCTTTTGAACCTGTCAAGTTGACTTTGAAGCACATCCAGTTTGGATTACTTGATGGACTTAGTTCCTTCATGCATATCAACCAAAGTATCCCAAATTTCCTTTGCATTCTCAAGGCGGCTGATTTTGTTGAATTCTTCGGGGCACAATCCGTTGAAGATAATATCGCATGCTTGAGCATTGTATTGCAACATCTTTAATTCTTTCGTGGTTGCTTGATGATTCGGTTCTCTTCCATCTTTGAAGAATTCACCTTGCAAACCAATACAGACAATAGCCCAAATGGTGCGGTTATGTCCAAGAATATGCATTTTCATCCTATGCTTCCAACTAGCAAAATTAGTACCATCAAATTAAGGACCTCTACGATGATAATTTCCCTTGCTAGACGCCATACTCTCCTAGGTTGTGAAACCAAGGCTATGATCACCAAAGCTATGGAAATCAAGGCAAATGGAGACCAAAGCTACGATACCACTTGTAGGATCGAAAGTAGGTCTAGAGGGGGGATAATTATACTACTTGACCAAATAAAAATCTAGCTTTTTCCCAACTTTAAGTCTTGGCAAATTTTAGCAACTTAGCACAAGTCAAGCAATCAACCTACACATGCCATTCTAACAGTGTAGCAGCAGAGAGTAAAACATTGCATATGATGGTAAAGGAAGGGTTTGGAGAAGGCAAATGCAATGTAGACACGAAGATTTTGGCATGGTTTTGATAGGTGGTGCTATCGTACATCCACGTTTATGGGCACTTCAACCCATGAAGGGTAACAGTTGCGCGAGTCCACAGAGGGATCCACCCATGAAGGGTCCACAAAGAAGCAACCTTGTCTATCCCACCATGGCCATCGCCCAAGACGGACTTGCCTCACTCGGGTAGATCTTCACGAAGTAGGCGATCTCCTTGCCCTTACAAGCTCCTTGGTTCAACTCCACAATCTTGACGGAGGCTCCCAAGTGACACCTAACTAATCTAGGAGACAACACTCTCCAAAAGGTAATATATGGTGTGTTGATGCTGAACTCCTTGCTCTTGTGCTTCAAATGATAGTCTCCCCAACACTCAACTCTCTCTCACAGATTTGGCTATGGTGGAAAGATTATTTGAGTGGAAAGCAACATGGGGAAGGCTAGATATCAAGACTCATGTGCTTTGATTGGAATGTCTTTGTCTTAACACATGCATAGGTGGTTCTCTCTTAGTAAATGAGTAGTGGAAGTGTAGGCATGTTCTGATGGCTGTCTCATGAATAGAGAAGGGGTGGAGGGGTATATATAGCCTGCACACAAAATCTAACTATTACACACATTTGACCCAACTCGATCAGACCGAATACAAGAATCCGGTGAGACCGATTCAGTTCCAAGAACATTAGGATTCTTGGTGGGACCGACATCATCAAATCGGTGGAACCGATGTGCTAGGGTTAGGGCAAAAGCTCATCTCGGTGTGACCGATTGCATGAACTCGATGAGACCGATTTTAGCAATGAGCAAATAGAGAGTTGGTCAGGCAAACTTGCTGGGACCAACCGATCATTTCGGTGAGACCGAAACGTTATGAAGGGAGAACAGAGAGTTTGCATTGCAAACTCAGTGGGACCGATCGCTCATTTTGGTGGGACCAAAATGTTACGAAGGGAAACAAAGAGTTTGCAATCCCATCTCGGTGAGACCAGAATCCCTATCGGTGAGACCGAACTGATTAGGGCTTCTGGTGTTGGCTATGTCAAAGGAACTCGATGGCACCGGATAGATAAAATCGGTGGGGCCGAGTTTGACTTTTGGTTTTGGACCTTTTTGGAATTGACAAAGTGTTTGAGGGCTTTGGAGCATATCACTAAACATTTTGAGCAAGTAGACCATTAAGCAACACCTCATCCCCTTTTAATAGTATTGGATTTTCCTATGGACTCAATGTGATCTTGGATCACTAAAATAGAAATGACGAGTCTTAAGCTTTTGCCAATCTTTGTCCTTAGCATTTTGAGGGGTCCACATCTCTAGTCCGTGCCATGCCAATCATTGAACTTTTTGAAATATTTAACTTGAAAGTATATTAGTTCAATGAGATATATGTTGTTATGAATTACCAAAACCATCAGGGGATTAGTTGCACTTTCATGTAGTGTTCGAGTTACTGGCCACTACTGCTAGCACCAGCTCTTCGAACTCGCTGCCTGAATCAGTTTGTCTCCTTGAGTCTCAACTTCAAGTTGAAAGACATCGACCAAATGTGCTGTGACAGGAAGCCGAAGGACTGAGGAAGTCCCTGCAGAATTCAAATGCATACTTTCTGGTGCAACAACAAGCACTGGAGGATTTAAGCGCCAAACAAGAGAAAGCTAATAAGCTTGCTAAGCGTCTTGCCAGCATGGCGGATACCGAGGATATTGTTTCTTGAGCTCTTGTGAAGTGGTTTCAATATTGGACTTGCTTTGCTGCCATGGTAGCCTAGCGTAATTTGCTTGCTTATTTATTTCCTTGTTGTCTTGTTTATTTCTTTGCTTATGGTCTGTGCAGTTCTCTTTCCGCAGTTTGCTAGTGGCCGCTATAACCTAATTTTTAAAACTAGGCCATAGTAACCATGGGCTACATATTTACTGTAGTGACCATGGGCCTCCTACGGGCGGTAGAAACAATGGGCCTTCTACGGGTCATAGAAACAATGGGCCTTCTACGGGCCGTGGAAACAATGGGCCTTCTACAGGATGTATGATCGATTGACCAAACATGGGCCAATAATGGACCGCATTATGGGCTGTAAACGGGCTAGAGTTGGAATTGTCCATCATGGGCCGACCATAATGGGCCATCATTAATCGATCGTATTTGATGACGCTATGAAAATGGCCCAACTGATTAACGGGCCACAAACGGGCCGACTTTAACCACGGTCTGAACTTGGCCCACAACCGGAACAAGCCAGTAACGGACAGTAAGTAATCGGATGCTGCAAATCGGCCCACGAATAAATAGCCCTGAGGAGGCCGAAAGATAACATAGGCTGGAAATAGCCCAACGAAATAATGGGATGTTAATGGGTATAAAGCGATACACTGTTCAGTACGAGCCAATTTCACCATGGGCCGGTAATGGGCCAAGAGTTATAAAGGGACTCATATGGGACGAAAGATGTCATGGGCCATACATGGGCCGGAAGTTACAATGGGCTGGAATCATATTGGACGGCCCAGATGAGGCTACTGGGCCTAATTTGGATAGGCGTAATGGGCCGTGAGTTAGTGGGCTGCAAATGGGCTATATACGAACACGCCGCTAGTAGGCTTTAAGTGGGCATTCGTTACCTTTTGACTAGGTCAAACGGGCTGGCCTTTTGACCTGAATGGGCCACTATTGGCCGAGCCACGTGTTGGTGTATCATAGGCGCGTCCCGTCCATTCGCTGGATGACAAGTATCCCAACGCTGGGTTGACACGTGGATCCGTCGGCGAATGAGAATTTTACACCTGGAAAATCCCCATTGGTCTGGGCTGTTAACGGGTTATTGGATCCAAACCGGAACCCGATAGCTTAACGGCGACCCATTATGGTGGATGCCACGTGTCGGTTACCCTTGAGAAAAGCACTTCCATGACGCGCCATTTATCGTCATGGAAGTGGACACTTCATTATGATAATTTTGGTATTGTCATGGAACACTTGTATGACAACACATGTCTGACTATCTTGATTTTGTCATAAAATCGTCATGGATGTACATGCATGACAAAAAACGTGACCTACTGTGACAAACATGTATCATCACTGAAGTGTATTTTCTTGTACTGTCATGCTCCAACTTCATAGCATAACGAGAGATTATACATGCATGCTTCGGGGATCACAAACCATAACACAATTATTCTTACTAAACCACAATCATTCGCTAGTACCTCCCACATATTATCATCTCTATATCGCTAAACTATTGCAAGGAATCAAACATATCATATTCAGTGATCTACAAGTTTTATGTAGGATTTTATGACTAACCATGTGAATGACCAATTTATGTTGACTCTCTGAATAGATATAAGTGAAGCATAAGAGGTTAATTATTTCTACAAAAGATTTGCTCACCCTCTAACAAATATAAGTGAAGCAAAAGAGCATTCTACAAATGGCGGTTTTCTATGAGGAGAAAATGGCAATCCAAACTTCAAATGATATACGTGAAACACATGAAGCATTCTATAAAGCCATACTCAAAAGATATAAGTGAAGTGCAAAGAGTATTCTATAAATAAACCAAGGACTATCTCATACCAGCATGGTGCACAAAAGAAAAGTGAAAACTAAACAGAAAAGACGCTTCAAGAATTTACGCATATTATGTGAACAAAAAAAATCAAAACATACCGATAATTGTTGAAGAAAGATGGGATGCCTTCCGGCGCATCCCCAAGCTTAGACGCTTGAGTCTCCTTGATTATTTACTTGGGGTGCCTTGGGCATCCCCAAGCTTGCCTCTCCTGCTTCTCCTCAAATCGAGACCTCGTCGATCTTCGAACTCTTCATCCACACAAACCTTAACAAAACCCTCATGAGATCCGTTAATATAATAAAACAAATCACTACTTTAAATGTTGTTGCAAACCCATACATGTTTTATTTTTTCATTATACCTATTGTATTCTAACTTTTCCATTAGTTATACCACCGATACAATCCATAGTTCCATCAAAACAAGCAAAACAATGCATCAAAAATAGAATATCTCAAAAACAGGACAATCTGTAGCAATCTGAACATTGACCGTATTTATGTAAATCCAAATATTCCGAAAAGTTAGGAAAAATAATAAAAAATTGTATAGAAGTACATTGTAAAAAATTCAGAAACTTTTGACGTTCGAGTAAGAAATGTAAATTCACGCACTACAACCAAAGTTTATGTTTTTGCACTACACATACCAAACAAGCAATCTAAACATGATAAAGGCAAATCTTGGCACTTTATTTTTATAATACAATGGATTTGTACAAGGGGATAATTAGTTTTGTTGAAAAGTTTTTGTAATCAAGGTTTGCGAAGTTTCCATGGGCATGAACAAAGTTCATGGAGCTCCCCCACTTCAACAGTGCTCGTCTTTCTTACTTTCACTTTCCTTTTTGAAAAGTTTTAGGTTCCCCTATATATATATAATTTTTAAAAGCAAACAACAGAATAAAATGACTCTTTAAAACTTCCGGGCTGTCTCCCTGGCAACGGTTTCTTTAAAGCCATTAAGTTAGGCATAAAGTGCTCAAGTAATTGATCCACCCGGACCCAAGGTATATCAAAGCCAATTTAATTTAACAATGATTTGTATTTTAGTAGTGAGCACAAAGTAATATATATCATGCAACAACAAAGTCTAACTCTCTTCCTATGCATCGACATGTCATAAAAGAACAATTCATTCACATTATCAAGTTGAATGGGGTTTTCTCAAGATTATCAAAGTAGTGTTTAATATTTTTCACATAACGAGCATCGATGGTTTTAGGAGGTTCTCATCTTCATGAGTAGCAAGTACACCTAATTTTTTGGCATTTCATGTTCCATATCCATAACTAAAGATATAAAACAACTTAGAACAGAAAATAAAATCTACTTAGTGATAAAGCAAACAAGCACACACAAGAATAGTCACCCCACGCTATTGCTCCCCGGCAACGGCGCCAGAAAAAGTTCTTTATAACCCCAAAAATAGGGGACTAATTGTAGCCTTTCTCGATAAGTAAGAGCGTAAAACCTAGCGATGAGCTAAAGGTATAATTCATATTCCCTTCAAGTTCTATCGACCACAGATACAACTCTACGCGCACTTAACGTTCACTTTACCTAGAACAAGTATGAAACTAGAAGTACTTTTTAGGTGTGATAGGATATGTTTGCAAGATAATAAAGAACACGTAAATAAAAGCTAGGGGATGTTTATATAAAGAAACAATTAAGTTAGTATTAGTAAATAGCTTTTTGTCGCAAGAAAGTTATTTGTCCAATCGATAACTAGACCGGTTATCATTATTGCAATTTTATATGAGGGAGAGGCATGAGCTAATAGATTTCTCTACTTGGATCATATGCACTTATGATTAGAACTCTAGCAAGCATCCGCAACTACTAAAGATCATTAAGGTAAAACCCAACCATAACATTAAGTATCAAGTCATCTTTACTCCCATACGCAACAATCCACTTACTCGGGTTTGTGTTTCAGTCACTCACGCAACCCACTATAAGCGAATCATGAACATATTGCAACACCCTATAGCGGGAATCCCTCACAATTTCACGACACAGAGGGCACTGTAGGACAGCACCAATATGAAACATACAACTCAAACCAGTCACGATCATCAATCAACCCATAGGACAAAACGGATCTACTCAAACATCATAGGATAACCACATATCATTGAATAATAACATATAGTGTTCAGCACCATGTTTAAGAAGAGATTACACCGAGGAGGAGAGGTGTTATACCACTGCATAGAGGTGGAGAGTTGGTGTTAACGGTTGCGAGGTTGTTGGTGTAGATTGCCATCACGATCCTTGCCCCAGCGGCGTTCTGCCGCCACCGGGAGAGAGGGGCAGAGAGCCCCCCTCCTTCTTCTTCCTCCTTGACCTCCCTCATAGATGGGAGGAGGATTTCCCCTCGGGTCCATGGCATCCATGGCATCAGAGGGGCGGGAGCCCCTCCAAGATTGGATCTCTCTCTGTTTCTCTTCTGTTTCGCGACCCTATTTTCTGGCCTTTCAACGTTTCTTATATATCTGGAGATCCGAAACTCCTATTGGGCTCAAATTTTAACATGATTTTTATCTAGATATAAGACTCATTGCGGCTGAAGGACACCTCCAACCAATCTAAGTGGTGGCCACAAGCTTGCCAGGCACGCCCAGTATAGGGGGCTCGCCCCTTGAGCTTGTGGGCCCCTTGGGCATCATCTCGCGTTGATTCTGCTTCCTAAAAATCACATGTATTCCAAAATAATTCTCTGTAAAATTTTATCGTGTTTGGACTTCATTTGATATGGATATTCCGCGAAACAAAATACATGCAACAAACAGGAACTGGCACTGGGCACTGGATCAATATGTTAGTCACAAAATAAGATAAAATGTTGCCAAAAGTATATGGAAGTTGTAGTATATTGGCATGAAACAATAAAAAAAATTAGATACGATGGAAACGTATCAATATTCAAGGACGCCCAAGACTCTAAGCTTGGGGATGCCCCGAATGGCATCCCCTCTTTCTTCTATAAACCATCGGTAAATTACTTGGAGCTATATTTTCATTCATTACATGATTTGAGTTTTTCTTGGAGCATTGTGTATTATTAAAGAAATAACTGCACTCACATGCTTCACTTATATCATTTTGAGAGTTTACTAAACAGTAATGGCAATTTGCACGGGTTATGAAATTGGTCCTAATATGATAGGTGTTCAAGAGGGGTAAAATAAAAACTTTCATGTAGATCACTGAATATGAAGTTTGATTCGTTGCAATATTTTTGAGATATAGAAATGGAAATATGTGGGTTGTACTAGTGAGTACTTGTGGTTTAGTAAGATTATTTGTGTTTAGATTTGTGATTCTCGAAGCATGCACGTAGTCTCCCATTATGCTAAGAAGTTGGACCACGATTTATATTGAGTGTCTTCCTTTGCGTGAAGGTCGGGGGCGCGTGATGGTTAAATCCTACAAACCTCCCCCCTAGGGGCATGCGTAGTAGTACTTTGTTTTGAGGGATAATAGATTTTTGCAATAAGTATGTGAGTTATTTATGACTAATGTGAGTCCATGGATTATATGCACTCTCACCTTTCCATAATTTGCTAGCCTCTTCAGTATCGTGCATTTCCCTTTCTCACCTCGAGATGTGGTAAAAAATTTACCGGTGCATCCAAACCCTCTGATATGATGCACTCTTTCAAACATAAGCCTCCTTATATCTTCCTCAATAGAGCCACCAACCTACCTATTATGGCATTTCCATAGCCATTCCTATATATATATTGCCATGCAACTTCCACCGTTTTGTTATTATGACACACATCATCATTGTCATATTGCTTTGTATCTTATATTTACTAATTGGGAGCACCATACGAGATGCCACATTAAACCGTGAAATCATCAAAAATTGACCGTCCATTTAAAATCTAATGTGCGTGTAGCCATTGGATAAAAGTGTGAGGCGTTCTCTCCTATCCCACGTATAGTAGTTCTCCACTAGGACTCTCTCAATTATTCTTTATATAATATAAGAAATATGAGGCGTGCCCTCCTATCCCAAGCTTGCTTCTCTGGGACTCCCCATTTCCTAGAATAAGAAAAAAGGCCATTTGAGCTTCTCCAAGATTTGAGGTACAAACTTACATGCAAAGGCAAGGAAAAAAACAAAGGCTCCATGTTAACCGAAATCAATAAAAATTAATTAATATGACTATTTTTACTAATTGAGATCACCATACAAGAGGCCACATTAAATCGTGAAATCATCAAAAACTGACCGTCAATTCGATATCTAATGTGCGTGTAGACGTTGGATAAAAGCGTGAGGCGTCCACTCCTATCCCACATATATGAGTAGTTATCCACTAGGACTCTCTCAATTCTTATTTATATAATATAAGAAATATGAAGTGTGCCCTCCTATCCCAAGCTTGCTACTCTAGGACTCTCCGTTTCCTAGAGTAAGAAAAAAAAGGCAATTTGAGCGTCTCCGAGATTTGAGGTACAAACTTACATGCAAAGGCAAGGAAAAAAACAAAGCCTCCATGTTAACCCGAATCAATAAAATTAATTAAGATGAATTTTTTTGGATCTACTGCTATAAATCGTGTGCAAATCTGAGTCCTTTTTCTAGAGAGAGAGAGAGTCCTAATGTTTGGCTGGATCACGAAAACCAAATAGAGTTACGCCTCCAAAAGAATCAAATCGAGTTTCATGTAGCTTCCAAGCTAGGTATAACGTGCGTAGTGCCTCAATATAATTTATTTCTTGCGACTATGCAGAAAAAAACTTGCTATCCGTATGCGGAGCCATTGTGACTCGACCTCTCGAGACAAAAGTGAAGCTTTGAGGCAGGACAGATGTCTGCCAAGTCTTAAATTACATCATCAGGACTGCTGGCAACATGCCATTCTCCATATGGGATGAGCTACGTCGACTACATCCGTCGTCTCTGTATGCAACGTAACGGTGTCATATAGTTGGCTAAACTCACTTGAAGGTTCGACTGTGTCTACTATGTATATTCTAATGCATGCACAATGGTTAACTACATACTATCTTTTGGATCATGAGTGCGTCTAAATGATTTAAATGTGATATATCATTGAGATTCAAAATGAATCTCCAATTCTTATGAGCATACATAATGTATATAGGTCCATGGATTTCAAATGTGTTACTCCATCTTTACAGCCAGAGTTTGGTATTATGTTTCCTAACTAATTCTTCCTATTTTATAAAATTAAAACTAATATCAAACTTCACATGTTTTGGCATAAGTTTTTGTTGAGATATTTTCTTAGAAATTATCATAAATTTATTATGAACATTGTAGAGAAAGTTTGTACATAGATGAAGTATTCTACTCGATGAATTAAATATCAAATAGAGGAGTCACGAAGGTCTCATTGTAATATATATCGAGCTCAAATGCTAATACTTTGGAAATCAAATTCCAGAAAAATAGCAAACAAATTCAAAATATCATGAATTGCTTTTACAAAAAACATGCTTTGTTTATTGTACCTACGTGCAAATTTTCATATGGAATGATATCTCCAAGGTTTGGGCAAAATAAACAGTGCTCTAAAATGTGTTAAAAATACTCTTTTTTGCATTATCATTCTATTCCCAGAAAATTCTGAATATTTTTTCTTCATTAAATATCTGAAAAAGAATATTCCATTATAGAAACTAAACATAATCTATTTTCAGGGCAGGTTTATAATCAAACTTTTTCAAAGTTGTCCTATGTGTTCTTGATCCCACTAAATTGTATGTTCATACTCTATATTATTTTATGGGAAATGATAACATATCCTACTACTTGGTATTCCATTTGCATAATTTATATCTTATAACTGAATACAACATGCATAGATTACTTATATTCCTTAAGATTTAGCTCGAATGTTTTAGATTTGCTATTAGTAACTAACAAATAACATTCCTTCATTTTTCCCCAATAGCATCATGTGTGTTCTACAATTGTATATTTTAACTAATTTGCACATTTATATTTTTACAATCTATAACTCCGAGGTCTGTTGCAGCGACAAGAGAATAATGTGTATATTACATTGTGACACATTTGTTCATCCAAAAATCATGATAGAAATATTGCAGGCTTGTTTAATAACATTCATGAAAACATCTCATTATTTTTAGTAATTTTGTTTCCAAAAAGGAATAGATTAAGTACTAAAAAGTGCTAGCGCGTGCAATGGCACAGGTGATGACTAGTGATTATATAGCTGACATAGTTTTTGTGGCTCAGCCACCACTCATCATTTTTTATACAAGTTATGCTAGATTACTGCACATCCTGGTACACTTCCACATGCATTCATATTGAGTTATATTTTGTTCTAGTATCGAGTTGTAATTTTGAGTTGTAAGTACATAGAAGTGTGATGATCATCATTATTCATTACTAGAGCATTGTCTCGATGAGGAATAAATAGAGAGACCAAAAAGAGCCCAGAAAAAAGAGGCCAAAAAGATTAAAAGAAAAAATGGGAGAAAAAGACAGAACGGGCAATATTACTATATTTTTCCACACTTGTGCTTCAAAGTAGCACCATATTTTTCATATACAGTCTCCTACGTAGTCATTTTCATATAACTCGTGGTAATTTTTTTCATTATAGACCTTGGATTGTATATTCTGATGATGGGCTTCCTAAAATGCCCAAGGTCTTCTAGAGAAAGCAAGTTGGATGCACACCCACTTAGTTTCCATTTTGAGCTTTCATACACATGTAGCTCTTAGTGCATCCGTTGCATGGCAATCCCTACTCCTTGCATTGACATTAATTGATGCGCATCTCCATAGCACATTGATTAGGCTCGTCGATGTGAGACTTTTTTCCTTTTTTGTCTTCTCCGTATTATCTCTACCATCATACTCTATTCCACCCATAGTGCTATATCCATGGTTGTGCTCATGTATTGCTTGGGGGTTGAAAAATCTGAATCGCGTTAAGAAGTACGAACCAATTGCTTGGCTGACACTGGGATAGTGCATGATTTATACTTTGTGTTAAGAACTTGAAGCATGACAAGGCTATATGATTTTTAGGGATAGTGTTGGGGTTTTTTCATGACAGATGTCCTCGTGAAAGGACTTAGTTGTGGAGCCATCGCCGCGAGGTAGTAGCTTGAATGGGGTTGACCGGAATTGAGAGGCAAGGTTTTACCCAGGTTTTTCCCCTCTCGATGGAGGTAATAGCCTACTTCATGCTTGATTTGATTATTGCATGAGATCTCGATTACGAGGGTGCAACTTGGCTGTCCTCGTACTTGAGAGATTGTAACTTAGTCCCTCTGCCTCAAGGGCTCCCATTTATATACAGGTCAAGGCCCTGGGCTTACAACAGAGTCCGGCTTGTAATATAACACTTGCCCTAATCTGTTTCCTACTTATCTTACCTCTCAAGTAAGGGGACTTTCCTTCTTCTTGTAGTGAGCCGGCATCTCAGGTTCTGGGCCATGAGCTGGCCCGCTTGCCTACTCGTCTTTTGGGCCTCCAAACTCTTGGTTATCATGGCCTTGCTTGACTAGTCGCCATTGTATATCCCCAACATTAGCCCCTAGATTGATGTGAATTTCCAATCTTCAGACTGGCTATAATTCCGGGTCACCTTTCCGTGAGCCAGAAACTCTTTCCTTTGGAATTTGTCTTGTAACTGGGTCACATAATTTTTGCCGGCTTGTATCACCTCTTTTACCTTAACATTTATTGTTTTCTCATATCGTGACATCATCTTCCGGATTCAACGGTGCTTAGATGTGACGTCACGATGAATCTCGGTGGATATCCGTTAGGTGCGAGATTTGAGGCATCCCTTCGCCAAATAAGTTACCGTGCCTCCACTTTTCCTGCACTTGCCTTTTCACCTCCTAGCCATATTATAAGTACACATGGGGGTGCAGTCTTTTACTTTTACCGCTTTCAGCCCCCTTTGTTCATCTTCCTCCTCATGCCCAAGATTTCTCATGACTAGAGCAACTTGTGCTTCTTCGAGCTCGTTGACCACCTCGTACGCGACTGCGATGCCGCCAAAGTCGTCGTCAGATCTTGCCAAAGCACTTCGGTTTCTCATTGCCGCAGTCAGGTACACCCAAAACTTCCTCATGAGATCTCATATCTTCTGCATAGTTCATCTTTAGTTCAACGGAGTTCATCAGTGCTCGTCGTCGTCCTTCGACTAGTAGATCTAGATGCCTCTGTAGAATGGTTCTAACCCCGACCACAACACTGTTTTTGCATTTGCAACCTATGCATTGCCTTTGAACCCCACAGGCGGAATAGTTTGCACCTCCACTTCATGTTTTAGGTCTAGTAAATATTTTCTTTTTGAGCCATTTTGTAGATTCATAGTTGTAGCTGCTCCACCAGAAACTTGTTTCTGCCAACACTTCACAAAAAATCCACAAAACCTCAAACAGAATTAGCCGGCTGAAGATTTGCCGGCTTATCATTACCTGCCATGACTTGTATAATTTAAGTCATAGCTTGAATAACATACTTGTCCTTTATCTTGTCGGCTCAATACTTTTGATTAGCTTGGCAACTCGTCACTTATGAGCGAACGTGTGGACTCATCCCAAACCATTGCAGCCTCATTATTTTGCTAGCTTATAGCATGAATAATCTGGAGACTTATTACCTATGAATATGACGCACCCATTTACATTTATTATTTAGCTCTGATAAGGCCTGCAACTGGGTCAAATCCCAAGGTTCCAGCCTCGTGCTTGACGATCTTGTGCGGCAGGGCCTGTTGCCAGCTCAAGGAGTAGTCAACTGGTAGGCACCTGAGGAAGAGAGCACGCCCCAACCCGATCAAGGAGAAGTTTGTCTTTGTGGACCATCTTCAGAGGGGCTTCTCAGCACCCGGGTCAAAATTCTTCAGAGACTTCCTCCATTTCTTCGATCTCCGTCCTCAAGACATTGGTCCAAACTCGATGACCAACCTTTGTCAGTTCCAAGTATTTTGCAAAGTTTACCTTCAAATGGAGCCAAACGTCCCCCTCTTTCGGGAGTTTTCTATATTAACCACCAAACTGAGTTCGCAGATGACCCTAGCATAGAACTTGGTGAATTTTCGTTCGGAGACGAAAAAACAATCCTTTTCTAGAGGCCAAGCTGGCAAGTCATCCAAAAGGGTGGAACAAAACTTGGTTCCAATGCAGAAACACTGCCCCCGAAGCCGAGAACCCCTTGCTGGGTTGCAGGCTGGACCGGCTCGATGCGACAATTGCTTTCTCGGGCTGGCCGGTGGGTGAAGAGCGACAATAGGTTGCGCCTATTTATTCAAAGTTGCGGGCCTTAATAGCCAACAGGCTCACCGGGGTCGACTTAACCCGGTGTTGGATAAGTTGGCGCATCCAGCCCCTAAGTTGGCAGGGCGACTTAATGTGCAATTGTACTGGTGACTTAGGTGATGTGCAGCGCTTCATTCAGGTCAACTTGTCCGCTGAGAAAATAAATAAAGCCACAAAGAGGCTGCTGCGAGAGCCTCAAGACAATTGCAAGAAGACTAGTCTTGCTCCCTTATGCCAAACCAACCCAGTGCCTCCAGTAAGTCTCATTTATAATTTTACTTATTTTGTCTTGCTTATCTTGCCTTTGTTATACTTAATCCCTGGCTCATCATGTATGCTGGCAAATGACAAGTTCTGGAAGAAGAAGATTAAGAAAGCTGCTGCTCCCCCACCTGGGCTAGCAGATGAGCCGGCTGCCGAGAATGAGTCGGGGGTAGAACTTGACTGGCTTGGCCTTCTTTTTATTCAATTGGTTGATCCCCCTTCTTCTCGAAAAACACTGAGGCCAGTCAAGCCAGTGATGCCAAGGTAATTTCAATCTCATCTAGCTCGAAAATTTTAATCCCAATGAAAATATGACGAGCCGTCAGAAAAGTACCACTTTCACATCTGGATGCTTATTTCGACCCAAGCTTTTTTTTGAAGAAGTCACAGCAAGCTGGCAAGCGCAAACTCCGGAGTTATTCTCGCGAGTTGTCTACCGGCTTATCGGATGAGACGGTCACTCCTAAGTGACCGAGCGAGGTGCCTCATAGCCCAACCCCATCTCCTCCATGAGCCAGACTCATTAGGCAACCACTTTACCCCTCTGATTCAAATTATCGGGTGCTGCCACCGTCATCTAGGGATTCAGCTACCACTAAGCTGTCGGCTCTCACCATTAAGCGCGGGTGAGTACTTAGAATATCTTTCCTTGATATTGTACATCTTATTGACTGAAAATTGCTTGTATGGGTATTAGGGCCAAAGCCGTTGCCAAAAAAAGGTTGGCGAGTCATCCACTGCACCTACTACCTCTGGTACCCAAGAACCTCCGCAGGACAACCCTGAAGATCAGGTCACACATGTGAGCGAGGACAAACCGGACCATGGAACAGAGACAGTCGATGAGCTGGTGCTTACTGATAAGCCCCTAGTGGTAGAAGAGGTGGTCACTATAGATGAGAAAACCAAGCCAGATGAACCAGTTGATGATGTTCATCCAGCAAGCCATGTTCGTTCTTCCAGCCCTCGCATAGAAGTTAACACCACGAATCAAAAGGAGATTGACCTCGAGGTAACCATTATTAGGGAGGGCCAAAGCACTCGTGAAGCTACAAGCACTTTGGCCAAGATTTTGGCTAAAGATGATCCCGCTGGACAAGGGGAAAACCAAGATGGAACTCCCCAGCTTAGAAAATATGAGTGTCGAAGAGATGCACCTTGGGTTTTTGACACGGCTGTCTGAGAGTTGGGACACTGAGATAGGCATGGTAAACTGTCAGATTTCGGGCTCCGTAGACCCTGGATAGATTCGAACTCTAGAGCGCATGTGAAGAACTCAACCTTCCCAGTCTGCCACCTCGTTGATCCCACGGCCGAGCTCAATGAACTGGAAGGAAAGAGGACACAACAGTTTACCCAGGTTCGAGCCACCTTGCGGTGTAAAACCCTACTCCTGCTTTGTGGTGGATTGGCCTCGATGCGGGCTGAGGATGAACTAGTACAGTGGAAGAACAACCTCAGGAGGTGTGTTCTTGTGCTTGGGTAAGCTCGCGAGGGTGAGGATAGACTGGATCCGGATCCCCTGCTACGGTGGTGGCTAGGATCTATTTATAGTGGCCTTGGTCCTCTCCCCAAAATGAAGGTGGGAAGGGATCCCACAACGGCCAAATTTGAAGGGAGACAACTAGTACATCTTACCCTGACAAAAAGTAGTGTTCGCCTGCAAAGCTTTTGGTCGTGATGCCGTGGTGGGCTCGGTGATGACCTCCGTCCTGCCGTCCTGGCGGTCTTGGTCTTGTAGCATGGAAATGGAAACCTTTGGCTTATTCCTTGGGACTCCATGCCTGTGCCTGCCTCTTTTGGCAACAAAAAGGAAAATGATGTACTGCGCCCGCTGGCGCCCGCCTGGCCTTGGTCGTCATGGCTTGCATCATCCAAACCTCACAAGGTGAGGGCTTGCATTGAAATCTTTGCTCCTGAGGAGCCATCACAAGGAGGCCGCTCCTTCTAGAGGTATTGATGTCGTCCACCTCAGAGGCTTGGCCCCTCGCGAGGGTCTTGTGTTGTTGGTGCTGACGATGGGCCATACCAGGCTGTCGATGAAGCCACGCGGTGGGCCGCAGGCAGACAAGTCTGGGTACCACGGTTCCCAGAACACCGACAGTAGCCCCCGGGCCCAAGGCGCATTTGAACATGGCTTCGAGGCGAAGCCAAAGGGCAGGGGTGAAGCACTGCGGGCCCCAACTGCCTACGGCTTTGGTCGATGCGTGGCGTCTGATGGGACGTGGGTGTCTCCACTTCCCCACGCGGCCTCAGCAACCGTCCCGGGCTGGAAAAAGGCTAGCGCCTGCCGCTGAACCTTTACAACTTCCCCTTCGCCTTGATCCATGTCAGGACCCCGACTCAATGCCACATCGATCTAGCATGTAACACCTCATATCACTTTGCGGCCTCACGCACGGTATGCCCACGGGTGTCGCCTTACCTTTGCCCGGGACCGTTTGCGCCTTTTGGCACACGTATATGATAGTGTCGCTAGCATCCATATGATAAGGAGCCCGGGCTGACATGGCTAGTCGTAAACCCAAAGTGGCACAAACTTACAGGGACAGGCATCCATGACCCAACATCGAACGTGTCGGTCATCAGCGAGTGAATCCAGGCTGTAGCACTGGGCTAGCAGGACTCCGGTGAACCGGGCTGTAGCGGGCTAACAGGACTCCGGTATTCATCGCGTGACATTTCCCCGAAGGGATAGACACAGGAACGAAGAAGGACACATGCCGGCCAGCTAAGTGTTCCGGAGCAGTAGCAAGCTACCATGGCTCAGTGGAAGCACTAGGAGACATTTCCCGGTAAGAGAGGCTACTAAGGATAAACAACTAGATAGTCAGATCCCACACATACCAAGCATTTCAATAACATACACACAATATGCTCGATATGTGCAAATACAACATGGCATCACAACATGACTCTACAACTCAAGTATTTTATTCAATAGGCTCTGAGGAGTGAGATATTACAAACATGGGTCTCTCGACCCAGCATTCAGAGCATACAAGTCAAAACACATGCGGAAGCTTAACATGTCCGAGTACAGACAACTACAAATGAAAAAGGCTGAGAAGCCTGACTAACTACCAGATCCTGCCGAGGGCACAGGATCGTAGCTGAGGTAACAAGCTAAACATCAAAGTCCAAGCGGAACTACTAGCGAGACTGAAGTCTCTCTGCAAAAACATAAAATAGGCAAACGTGAGTACAAATGTACCCAGCAAGACTTACATCAGAACTATCTACATATGCATCATTATCAACAAAGGGGATGGTGGAGTTTGACTGCAGCAAGCCAGCTTTGACTTGGTGGCTAACCTGAACTACGACTGCAATGTAACTCTTTTGAGGTGGCGCACACGAGTCCACATATTCACCATATCAATACACCACTATGGATCCGCTCCCGTCTCCCTACGAGAACGCCATCCATAGCACTCACGCTTATCTTGCGTATTTTAGAGTATCCACTTTCACTTGTCTATAACTGTTCAGGCAACCCAGAAGTCCTTTACCGCGGACACGGCTATTCGAATAGATGATGTTAACCCTGCAGGGGTGTCCTTCTTCACAGACACTCTCGCCACTTTCCTCCATGTACACATCATGTATCTCAGCAACCTTCAAGCGGAAGCCTGGAGAGGGTGTCGGCCACGACCTGACTAACCACACAAGTCTCTAGTGCAGGTTTATCGCCTATTCGGGTTCCATCCGCAAGGAGATCCGGCCGGGGTGACGCTCACGGCCCCAAACGATGTGTGCAGGGTTCCCAAGCCCACCATCCGGGTGCCACTTGGTACACCGGGCCACTGTGCCTAGTCTGTCCCAAGCCCACCTGTATCGGGTGCCACTTGGTAGACTACTAACACTACCTACAAACACCAGAAACTAGTTGCAACTCCTGGACAGAGATCAAGTCGGTTAATAAGTCGAGAGAGTCAATTAAGGATCCCAATGTGTGGTAGTAGCTGTTCATGGATCACAAACACAGAACTGAGTTCCTGAGGACGGCTGCAATGAGACAACCCACCATGTACTCCTACATGGCCTCTCACCGCTACCTTTACCATATCGTGTTCACACACTTAACTCTCAACAATAGGACATGTTCTCACACCTCCAATTCATCCCCGATGAATCAGACCTGACACAACTCTAAGCAATAGCAGGCATGACAAACAAGCATGAATGAGTAGGCACATCAGGGCTCAAACAACTCCTACTCATGCTAGTGGGTTTCATCTATTTACTGTGGCAATGACAGGTCATGCAGAGGATAAAGCGGTTCAACTACCGCTGCAAGTAACAGTTGTATCGTTGTTGTCCTAATGCAGTAAAATAGAGAAGGAGCGAGAAAGTGGGATTGTATCGGAATGAACAAGGGGGTTTTGCTTGTCTGGCACTTCTGAAGATGATATAGCTCCTCATCGGTGTCATCGAACTCATCGTCGAAACCACGTCTATCGAGAGGGGACAATTACCAGCAACGGAGAAGGAAGCACAATCAATGCAATGCACAATATGATGCATGATCATGACATGGCAAAATGTGTGTATTGGGCTAATGCAACTAAAACCAGATGGGTTTGAGTCATTTTGAACCAATGGTTCAACCCCAAACTCAAATTATGAATTTAAATAGTGCTTATCATGTTTCGATATAAACAGCAGGTTTATGTTGCTTTATCATGCATGAAACAAGTGCAGATTGATAGATTGGATTTTTCTGATCATTTTTCATATATAACTTATTTCATTTGGAGCTACGGTTGAATTTCTATGATTTTTAGATGTTTATACTATTTTCTGGAATTTCCTAAAAAGAATAAATCCAGAAAATGATTTATGGCGTCAGCACTACGTCATTGTGACATCAGCAGGTCAACAGGCCGGGTCCAGGTCAAAACTGACGTGTGGGGTCCACACATCAGTGACTAACTAACTAATCTAAATTAATTAGTGTTAAACTACTACTAACTAAAAATGTCAGTGGAATTAATTAAACTTAATTAAAAACAAAACTAGGATTAGTTGGGGCCTAGGCCCTTTTGTCAGTGACCCAGGTAGGGTCAAACTATGGTCAACCCCGGGTCAAACTCACCGGAGTTGACCCGCGGCTCGTCGCCGGCGAGGCCAGGGACAGCGGAGGCGCTCGGGTTTCCTCCTCCGGTGACCAAATGGCCGGCGGAGGGCATCTACGCGACGGGGAGGCTTGTCCGCATCGAGTGGTGCATGCAACAGTGGCTCCGGTGGCCTAAGTCGATGGCGGCAGCGACTTGCGCGGCGGCTGGAGTTCGGCCGTTGCTCGAAACGGCGTTACAGGAGACGTCAGGAGCATCGGGTGGTCGTGTTTGACTTGTGGGGATGTACTGGGTGCAGTGGTGAGCTCGGGTGCAAGCTTGCGCGGGTGTGGCCATGGCTACGCCATGGCCGGCAGCGAGAAGCTCTCGGACATGGTGGGAAATGGAGCTAGCGTACGAGCGCGAGCTTGAGAGAAGATGGGAGAGGAAGAGGGGCTCACGGTGATCTCACGGAGATGCTCAGGGTGCTTGGGGAGGTCTTGTATGTGGAGAAATCGACGGCGGCGATCCACGACATCAAGGAAGAAGACGGCGTTGAAGGCCGCTCTACGGGGCGTCCGGGCTTGTGTGAGTCATCGAGGAGGAAGAGGGGATCGTGGCGGTCCTTTAGAATGCGGAGAGAGGTCGAGGGGGAGGCTGTGGCTACGTAGGCGATGAGCGGCGGCGACGAGCTCCGCTCGGTGGTGCTCGGGAGAGAGAGGCAGACGAGGGAGAGACACAGGAGAGAGGGGGGAGTGACCAGGGGTTGCGTGGCGTGTTCAGGGCATCGGGGGAATGAAGCAGGCAGGGTGGAGGTGGCCTGCGCGTGGCCAGCAGGCGGCGAGCACGGGCCCCTGTCCTTCTGTCCAAGGAGGAAGACGACAGGGGGCAGCGGTGGTGGGCTAGGCCGCCAGCTATAGTACTGGGCCTGTTGGTGGGCACCAGGTAAGCTTCTGCCAGGTAAGTCCTTCCCTTTCTCTCTTTTATTTGTTTTAGTTTTCTATTTTCTATAATTGTGTTTGGCTTTAATAAAAATGCCAGGGCATTTCCAAAAATCATGAAACTGCTCAATGTCACTGTTTGGAGTATTTCAAACAACAAACATTTCAGTTTGTGATTATTTGAGCATTTAAAATATTATTTAGCAATTAAATGCCCAAATGCAAATAACATATGATTTAATTCAAAAATCCAGAATGGCCTAGAAAAATGTGCACCATTTTTGGGAGAGGTTCTAGACTAATCCAAAAATGATGAACTTTTCTGAAGGGCATTTTGGGTTCATTGAGAATATTTTTTTTTAACCTAGTTGATTTGATCTGATGCTGGGGTTTGAGCAATCCCCATTTCAACTTTCAAATAAATTAGACATGATGGAACAACCAAGCTAGTCCAAGTGCATAGTAAGGCTAGGGATGTGACAACTCACCCCCACTAAACAAGAATCTCGTCCCAAGATTCAAGCGTAGGGTAAGGTGAAAGGGGGACGCAAACTAACACAATCTTCATGATCTAGGTTGCACTTCATAAGAACATTGATTCGATCACCATCTTTGTCTTGCTGTCTTGCTCTGGAAACTTCAACCAACATGACAACGAGAGGGAAAGGAAACTCTAGAAGGGTCGATCTTGAAGACTTCCTCGAGGAAAATCATTTGAAGACTTCCTGCACTTCATGTTTGTAAGTAACAATGTGTACCCATGTATATCGAGAGTAATCATCAACAATGACAAAAACATATAGAGATGCATCATTAGTGACTGCTGAGTAATGATTAGGTCCGAAGAGGTCCATGTGAAGCAATTCGAATGGACGGGTAGTGGTCATGATAGTCTTTGCTGGATGCTTGGCCTTGGTCATTTTTCCTGCTTCACAGGCTCTGCATAAGTGATCCTTGAGGAATTTGACATTCTCAATGCCAATGACATGCTTCTTCTTCGCAAGCGTGTGCAAATTCCTCATGCCTTCTGAAGCTTTTGCAAGTAAACACACGGCTGGTTGTGGTCCTGTAGAGAAATCAACAATATACAGATCTCCTCTCCTAAAGCCTTCGAAGACTTTGGAATTGTCAGCTTCCATAATCACAACACAGTGATACTTGCCAAAGACAACAACCATATCAAGATCACAAAGCATTGAGACTGACATTAGACTGTATCCTAAGGACTCAACAAGCACGACTTTGTCCATGTGTTTATCCTTAGAGATTGCAACCTTACCAAGACCCAATACCTGACTTTTGCCTTTGTCAGCGAAGATGATATGCTTCAGAGGTGACGGTGATAAGGGAGCATCCATCAATAGATTCTTGTCACCAGTCATGTGATTTGTACATCCACTATCGAGGACCCATTCAGTAGTTTTGGGTTGATCATCCTGCAGATGAATTAGTGTAGCTTACAATCTCATATGCTTCATCAGTGAAGAATATGATATCAAGTTCATCAGATGAGTTTCATCAAGCAGTAAACAGATATAGCAGTATGAGGACGTGTGAAATGAAAGTTCATTTAATCATGATTCGCCTGCGTCCTTTTAGGCATTTTCGTCAGGTCCCCAGCAAATTCTTCAGACGTTAAAGCACGTTTGGAGACCTGACCCTGCAGAAGAGATTAGTTCTTTTTCTTCACCACCCACATCTGGAGGGGTGGCAAAGAATTCATCACTCTGCGAGCACCATATGAGAAAGGTGGCAAAGATGCCAAACCGTTTCGTTTCACATAAGAGGGGTTAGGGTAAGCATATGAATAAGTAGAGTAATTCTTCAAGGACTTATGAACATAATGGTTTGAAGAATCATGCACATATTCATAGCCCTTAGCTCTACCCTGCGAGACAGAGTTGTTAGCACGATGATAATCATATGAGGACTTTGATCCTTTTGAGGATTTTGATCCATATGAGGAATTTGGTCCGTATGAGGACTTGGATCCATATGAAGAGTTTGGTCCATATGAAGAATTTGATCTGGGGTTCCTGTTCTTCACAGGTGGTGTCATGAGGACATTCACCTGAAGACTTTCAAGGCACTTCTTTGGAACCCAGATTTTCTTCATAGGGGAACCGTTCCTGCAGTTAGTGCCAACATATCTAGAAAATACTTCACCATTCTGATTTTTGAACAGTTTATAGTTGGAGTCAAATGACTCATCAGAAGAATGAGGAGATTCACATGTAAAGCCAGATAAGTTAGATGGATCAACTAGAGGTCCCTTTGCAGCAACCCATGAGGTTTTGGGGTACTACTCAGGCTTCCAGTATGTTCCATTAGCATTGAGTTTCCTCTCAAAGGCAATACCCTCTTTCCTAGGGTTTCTGTTGAGGATCTGCTTTTTAAGCACATCACATAGAGTCTAATGCCCTTTGAGGCTTTTGTACATGCCTGTCATGTACAATTCCTTCAGCCCTGCATTGTTAGTGATACTAGCAATGTCCTCAGGTGAGGAATTAGTGATAGCAGAGGCTAATGAAGAATTTGTAACAGTTGAAGCATTTGAACATTCAGGTGAAGAATTAGCAGATTCACGTTCAATGCTCTTTAAGCATGGAGGAACAAATTCTTCCTGAGAAGCGCTGATTTGTTGAGCTAGTAATGAATCGCGCTCCTTCAGAAGATCTTCATAACAGACTCTTAACTTTTCAAGATCTTCCTTTCTTTGAAGAGATTCAGAGGAAAGCTTCTCATGATCAGTCAAGAGGGTATTATGTTGATCTTGAAGGACGTCAAACTTGGAGTGAATTCTCTGAAGACATTCACCCAATGCATTTGACTGATCCATTTCTTTACGCAACATATCATCACTTTTGTCTAGCATATCTTGAACTTGTTCTAAAGCTGTTTGTTGTTTAGTGGCAATGCAAACAAGTTTGGTATAACAAGATTCAATATCATCATCAGATTCATCATTATCAGACTCATCATTATCAGATTCATCATCACAAGACTCCGATGAGGAGCATTCGGTTACCTCAGCACCGTTTGCCATAAGGCATGATGCAGAAGATGATGATTCTGGCTCGAAAGTCATCGTTTTGAGAGATTCCTTGAAGTCCTCAAACCAGGGATCATGACGAGTTCGATGACCTTCATAGACATCAGAGATTCGGTCCCAGATGAGCTTCGAATTGCCAAGATGCATAATTCGCCCGAATTGATCTCTGGATAGGCAGGAGCAGATGATATCCTTCGCTATGATGTCAAGTCGAGTATACTTGCGAATATCATCAGCATCCGCCATCTTGCATAGGTCAGTAAGACCAATCTCGGTGACGGTCCACAGCTTGCTGTTCCTAGCCATGAGGCGCTTCCTCATCATGGCCTTCCACTTGGGATAGTCATGACCATCAAAGATAGGGCATGTCACTTTCTTCATACCTGCGGTCGACATAACTAAAACTCCAGGCGGTTAAACCAAAATCACACAGAACAAGGGAGTACCTTGCTCTGATACCAATTGAAAGTGCGTTATATCGACTAGAGGGGGGGTGAATAGGTGATTTTTATGAATTCTTCACTGAGGAATTTGCTGGTGAGGAAATTCCTTAGCAAAGAAATACTTGCAGCAGAATAAGTACTCAGAATTAAACATAACAAGATACTAGCATGGTCATCATAATGAAATGAAGACAAGCACAGAGTACAGAAAGCGTAATCACAGGATAACACAAGACGAAGACAAACAGACTGAAGAACTTGAACTGAGGAATTTGTGAAAGTCTTCAGTCAAAGTCTTCAAGCACAGATATGAACAAACATTCAACACAGTAATGAGGAAATGATAGGGTTGAGGAGATAGAACCAGTTAGTTGGTGAAGACAATGATTTGGTAAACCAGTTCCAACTGCTGTCTCAGTTGTACGTCTGGTTGGAGCGGCTGAGTATTTAAACTCGAGGACACGCAGTCCCGGACACCCAGTCTCTGAGCCGCAACTCAGGACACCCAGTCCTCACCGTATTCTCCTTGAACTAAGACCACGCAGGCCTCGTCCAATCACTCGTGGTAAGTCTTCAGGTGACTTCCAAACCTTCACAGACTTGGTCACTCGGCAATCCACTATTCCTCTTGGATGCTCTAGACCTTGACGCCTAACCGTCTGGAAGAAGCACAGTCTTCAAAGGTAACAAGCGTTGGATCCACGCAGGATCAATTTCTTCAGTGATGCTCAATCACTTTGGGTTTGTGGGGGTTTGGTTTTGGGATTTTCCTCACTTGATGATTTTCGCTCAAAGTCCTCGGAGGATGGGTTGCTCTCAAATGACAAGTGTCAAGTTCTCTCGGAGCAGCCAACCAACTAGTGGTTGTAGGGGGCGGCTATTTATAGCCTAGGGAGCAGCCTGACATGATAAGACATAAATGCCCTTCAATGATATGACCATTTGGTGGATAGGATATTTTGGGACAGCCGGCGCGCAACAACGGTCGGAAATTTGACTCTCAAATTCCTCAGGGCTATCATGTTCCTCACTGTGTAGGCAATTCGCACTGGAGAATTCCTAACTCCTCAGTCAGAGCAAAGTCATCAGTGACCAGAAGAACTGCGTCTCTGTCACTGAAGAACTTGACTGAACTGTATGAGATTTCCAATGGCTTCAATCGAAGGGATTGGTAGGTGTAGGATTTTGAGTTGAGCATCACATGGAAATTTTTCATTAGTATTTCCTCGACCCCCTTTAACAGTACGGTGTTTCCTATGACTCAAGAAAGAGAAGATGAAACTACGAAAACAAAAGTCTTCACACTTCATGTTCCTCAAATGAATACCAAGTCTTCAAGGTCACACCAATTTCTTCACTTTCAAAGTCTTCAGAAAGTCTTCAGAACATCAAAGTCTTCTGTCGAAGAACTTCATTTTTAGGGGTCGACTTTCTCTGTAAATATCAAACTCCTCATAGACCTATAGACCTGTGTACACTCACAAACGCATCAGTCCCTTAACCTATAAGTCTTCAATACACCAAAAACTCTAAGGGGCACTAGATGCACTTACAAAAGGGTGGTTTCGAAAACCAACTTGATCACGAGCTCAACATAGCGGTCAGGTGACATCCTGGTGATACCTCCGATAAGACATTCAGAGAATCACGAACCACCGATATGTTACTAAGCTCGAGAACAATCTTGCTTTTCAGGGCAAGACGATATGACCAGAAGAGCGAGGGATTGCCGAAATCCTAACTCATTGATCGAAGAGTGCACCAGGAAATAAGGACTAGGTAGCACAATCAGACTTAGAATGATGATTCAAGAACCAACACACTAAGAATGAAATTATTGTCCATTAACTACCAAGCAACACAGTTGCTAGGAGTATTGAGCTCACACATCATGATTCACCTGTCGGCATTCCGGTTGCAACAACACGGAACCGAGAAATGAAAATGATGGTGAGAAGTATCACTGCGTCAAGAATTCATAAGAGGTGGTGCAATTCTCATGACAATCCTGACATAAACAAGGTAATACTTCAAGGTAGAACAGACCAGAACCTTGATTGCATTTTGATATGCGGAATAGAACTGCTTCGACCCAATCCTGGATATGGATGAGGTACTGGAGTTTGTTTCTCCTAGTCATTCTGGATAGAATGGTTTGACGGACCACAAGGGTGATAGGCATCGATGAACGAATGCACGCATACCCTTGACTATCAAGTGATAGACGGGGGTCAAAATACAACTAGAGATAACAACTCAAGGAACATATAACTTTCTGAGTTGTGGATGCATAGGTTAGTATGTTGAATCAAGTTCAACAGGTTTCTTCCGAATAACCCATGCAGAAGAGTAGAACAGGCAGAATCGCAATATAAAATGGAGAACCCATCAAGAGCACTCCTGTTGTGATCTTTGATCCAACAAACATCTGCCATAAGTGGTTCATAGTATTTGGAAGAAGGAAATACCACGGACCTCGAGGACTAATTCAAAGGTTACTAATTTCCTAAAGAAACTAGCAAACACTATCAACATGAGGTAAGTGGGGTGAATCTCGGGTTCAAAACGCAGAAGTAGAATACCTACTAACTAAATGGCATCACGGGATGCTTTCGAGATAAATGGCCAGAATCATCACACTGGGAACACAAAACATGGTTCGATTACTAGGTGGCACTCTAAGACACCTAGGGTCATAATAATAACTCCAACATATATGCCAAGGCAACAGAGTACCTCAACTCAGCAATTAGTGTGGTTAATCTGGCCCAAAGGGACATCGGAACAGGAGGAAGGGATTTTGCAAATGCTTCAGACTATTTAGAAACCTGGGATGACTCGGACAGCATAACGGCTATAAATGCTCAAAAAGATTGGAGACATGCTACAAAAATGGTGGCATAGCCACTCATAAGCACAATATCAAGGTTTCGAGATCAACAGTTAACATACGGAGGTAGAAAATGAACTGAGGCTTAAATCCAACAATTTATAAGTCTACGGATTAGTAACACGTGATCCTGATAGAAAGAAGAGAAAGCCTAGTTCCTTAAACCCGTAGGAAAGATAAGATGACTCGGATCAGAGGGCCTGGGGTATAAGGAGTAAAAAGAGCCTTATGTTCCAGCCCACAATCAACTCCCCTACATATAACTAAAGAATTTCTAGACTCAACTTCGACCAGTTTGGCTTGGTAATCCTACATGCAGTTAGGCTCTGATACCAAAGCTGTCAGGACCCCGACTCAATGCCACATCGATCTAGCATGTAACACCTCATATCACTTTGCGGCCTCACGCACGGTATGCCCACGGGTGTCGCCTTACCTTTGCCCGGGAACGTTTGCGCCTTTTGGCACACGTATATGATAGTGTCGCTAGCATCCATATGATAAGGAGCCCGGGCTGACATGGCTAGTCGTAAACCCAAAGTGGCACAAACTTATAGGGACAGGCATCCATGACCCAACATCGAACGTGTCGGTCATCAGCGAGTGAATCCAGGCTGTAGCACTGGGCTAGCAGGACTCCGGTGAACCGGGCTGTAGCGGGCTAACAGGACTCCAGTATTCATCGCGTGACATTTCCCCGAAGGGACAGACATGGGAACGAAGAAGGACACATGCCGGCCAGCCTAAGTGTTCCGGAGCAGTAGCAAGCTACCATGGCTTAGTGGAAGCACTAGGAGACATTTCCCGGTAAGAGAGGCTACTAAGGATAAACAACTAGATAGTCAGATCCCACACATACCAAGCATTTCAATAACATACACACAATATGCTCAATATGTGCAAATACAACATGGCATCACAACATGACTCTACAACTCAAGTATTTTATTCAATAGGCTCCGAGGAGCGAGATATTACAAACATGGGTCTCTCAACCCAGCATTCAGAGCATACAAGTCAAAACACATGCGGAAGCTTAACATGTCTGAGTACAGACAACTACAAATGAAAAAGGCTGAGAAGCCTGACTAACTACCAGATCCTACCGAGGGCACAACATCGTAGCTGAGGTAACAAGCTAAACGTCGAAGTCCAAGCGGAACTACTAGCGAGACTGAAGTCTCTCTGCAAAAACATAAAATAGGCAAACATGAGTACGAATGTACCCAGCAAGACTTACATCAGAACTATCTACATATGCATCATTATCAACAAAGGGGATTGTGGAGTTTGACTGCAGGAAGCCAGCTTTGACTTGGTGGCTAACCTGAACTACGACTGCAATGTAACTCTTTTGAGGTGGCGCACACGAGTCCACATATTCACCATATCAATACACCAATATGGATCCACTCCCGTCTCCCTACGAGAATGCCATCCATAGCACTCACGCTTATCTTGCATATTTTAGGGTATCCACTTTCACTTGTATATGAACTGTTCAGGCAACCCATAAGTCCTTTACCGTGGACATGGCTATTCGAATAGATGATGTTAACCCTGCAGGGGTGTACTTCTTCACACATGCTCTCGCAACTTACCGCCATGTACACGTCATGTATCTCGGAAACCTTCAAGCGGAAGCCTGGCGAGGGTGTCGGCCACGACCTGACTAACCACACAAGTCTCTAGTCTAGGTTTATCGCCTATTCGGGTTCCATCCGCAAGGAGATCCGGTTGGGGTGTCGCTCACGGCCCCAAACGATGTGTGCAGGTTTCCCAAGCCCACCATCCGGGTGCCACTTGGTACACCGGGCCACTGTGCCTAGTCTGTCCCAAGCCCACCTGTACCGGGTGCCACTTGGTAGACTACTAACACTACCTACAAACACCAGAAACTAGTTGCAACTCCTGGACAGAGATCAAGTCGGTTAATAAGTCGAGAGAGTCAATTAAGGATCCCAATGTGTGGTAGTAGCTGTTCATGGATCACAAACATAGAACTCAGTTCCTGAGGACAGCTGCAATGAGACAACCCACCATGTACTCCTACATGGCCTCTCACTGCTACCTTTACCAAATCGTGTTCACACACTTAACTCTCAACAGTAGGACATGTTCTCACACCTCCAATTCATCCCCGATGAATCAGACCTGACACAACTCTAAGCATAGCAGGCATGACAAACAAGCATGAATGAGTAGGCACATCAGGGCTGAAACAACTCCTACTCATGCTAGTGGGTTTCATCTATTTACTGTGGCACTGACAGGTCATGTAGAGGATAAAGGGGTTCAACTACTGCTGCAAGTAACAGTTGTATCGTTGTTGTCCTAATGAAGTAAAATAGAGCAGGAGCGAGAAAGTGGGATTGTATCAGAATGAACAAGGGGGTTTTGCTTGCCTGGCACTTCTGAAGATGATATAGCTCTTCATCGGTGTCATCGAACTCGTCGTCGAAACCACGTCTATCGAGAGGGGACAATTACCGGCAACGGAGAAGGAAGCACAATCAATGCAATGCACAATATGATGCATGATCATGACATGGCAAAATGTGTGTATTGGGCTAATTCAACTAAAACCAGATGGGTTTGAGTCATTTTGAACCAATGGTTCAACCCCAAACTCAAATTATGAATTTAAATAGTGCTTATCATGTTTCGATATAAACAGCAGGTTTAAGTTGCTTTATCATGCATGAAACCAGTGCAGATTGATAGATTGGATTTTTCTGATCATTTTTCATATATAACTTATTTCATTTGGAGCTACGGTTGAATTTCTATGATTTTTAGAAGTTTATACTATTTTCTGGAATTTCCCAAAAAGAATAAATCCAGAAAATGATTTATGGCGTCAACACTACGTCACTGTGACGTCAGCAGGTCAACAGGCCGGGACCAGGTCAAAACTGACGTGTGGGGTCCACACGTCAGTGACTAACTAACTAATCTAAATTAATTAGTGTTAAACTACTACTAACTAAAAATTTCAGTGGAATTAATTAAACTTAATTAAAAACTAAACTAGGATTAGCTGGGGCCTGGGCTCTTTTGTCAGTGACCCAGGTAGGGTCAAACTATGGTCAACCCCGGCTCAAACTCACCCGAGTTGACCCGCGGCTCATCGCCGGCGAGGGCAGGGACGGCGGAGGCACTCGGGTTTCCTCCTCCGGCGACCAAATGGCCGGCGGAGGGCATCTACATGACGGGGAGGCTCGTCCGCATCGAGTGGTGCACACAACAGCGGCTCCGGTGGCCTAAGTCGACGGCGGCAGCGACTTGCGCGGCGGCCGGAGTTCGGTCGTTGCTTGAAATGGCGTTACAGGAGACGTCAGGAGCATCGGGTGGTCGTGTTCGACTTGTGGGGATGTACTGGGTGCAGTGGTGAGCTCGGGTGCAAGCTTGCGAGGCTGTGGCCATGGCTACACCATGGCCGGCGGCGAGAAGCTCTCGGCCGCGGCGGGAAATGGAGCTAGCGTACGAGCGCGAGCTTGAGAGAACAGGGGAGAGGAAGAGGGGCTCACGGTGATCTCGCGGAGATGCTCAGGGTGCTCGGGGAGATCTTGTATGCGAAGAAATCGACGGCGGCGATCCACGGCATCGAGGAAGAAGACGGCGTTGAAGGCCGCTCTACGGGGCGTTCGGGCTTGCGTGAGTCATCGAAGAGGAAGAGGGGATCGTGGCGGTCCTTCAGAACGCGGAGAGAGGTCGAGGGGGAGGCTGTGGCTACGTAGGCGATGAGCGGCGGCGACGAGCTCCGCTCGGTGGTGCTCGGGAGAGAGAGGCAGATGAGGGAGAGACACGGGAGAGAGGGGGGAGTGACCAGGGGTTGCGTGGCGTGTTCAGCGCATCGGGGGAATGAAGCAGGCAGGGTGGAGGTGGCATGCGCGTGGCCAGCAGGCGGCGAGCACGGGCCCCTGTCCTTCTGTCCAAGGAGGAAGACGACAGGGGGCAGCGGTGTTGGGCTGGGCCGCCAGCTATAGTACTGGGCCTGTTGGTGGGCGCCAGGTAATCTTCTGCCAGGTAAGTCCTTCCCTCTCTCTCTTTTATTTGTTTTAGTTTTCTATTTTCTGTAATTGTGTTTGGCTTTAATAAAAATGCCAGGGCATTTCCAAAAATCATGAAACTGCTCAATGTCACTGTTTGGAATATTTCAAACAACAAACATTTCAGTTTGTGATTTTTTGAGCATTTAAAATATTATTTAGCAATTAAATGCCCAAATGCGAATAACATATGATTTAATTCAATAATCCAGAATGGCCTAGAAAAATGTGCACCATTTTTGGGAGAGGTTCTAGACTAATCCAAAAATGATGAACTTTTCTGAAGGGCATTTTGGGTTCATTGAGAATATTTTTATTTGAACCTAGTTGATTTGATCTAATGCTAGGGTTTGAGCAATCCCCATTTCAACTTTCAAATAAATTAGACATGATGCAACAACCAAGCTAGTCCAAGTGCATAGCAAGGCTAGGGATGTGACAATCCATATCCCCTTCTCTCCATGCTCAGAGCTCCTCCACATCTGCGGACCTCTCCCAGACATGGCGATTGAGAAAGCGAAGCCAGCAGCTCCTGCCGCGCGCTCGACATCCTTGCTCGATCCGGCCTTCAGCGCATCCACCGTCACTGGGGGGAAGCACCTTGCCGCCGTGCTCCCACTGACGGCGAGTGACGCCAATGAGGGATGGGAGACGGCGCTCCGACTCCGCTGACCCAGAATCTTGGGGGAAACCTTCTACCCCTTCTTCCTGCACGGTGTTTTTGCTGGACTCGTTCCCTCCTCCAATTTATTCTACGCCATCCTCAACCATTACCAGATCCACGCCCTTCATCTTTGCACCAATTCCATCCTCCTCTTATCAATCTTTGCCTTCTATTGCGAGGCGTTTGTGGGGCTAGTGCCCTCCGTCGCGCTGTTCCGCCACTTCTTCTACCTCTGGATGGGCAGCACCTAGTGCTCCGGGTGCGCCTGCTTCATCGGTGCCAACGGTAGCAATGCAATGTCGAGGGCCGGGAAGAAGGTAGAGGACTTCCAACACAAGTGGAACTTCATGGATGCCAAGCGCTCTCACGCTCGGCTGGAGTTGCCTATGAAGCTGGACCGATGGGCCCACGAGAAGCTCACCGATCCCCGGGCGGAGCCACTGCTAGAGAAGATGACGGCCGAGCTGAAGGCGGAGAAGCTGACAGGGGCCATGCTCATTAGGGAGTTCCGGACACAGGGCCTGGCTCCCCTCCAAGCGCACTCGCGCCCTCTGTGGAGCTTCAAAGGTGCGAAAGACGATCTCGGGTTGCGCCCGGACGACCTGTCCGATGAGGAACTGAGCAAGGCCGTGCGCACCTTGCTCGAGAAGGACTCGTGTGGCCTCCCAGAAGCTTATATCCCGCTGTACCGCCGCGACAATGGAGAGAAGGTAGCTGCCGACATGCCTGTCTTCAACGAGCGAGGGCTCGTGCCGCTGAAGCCTTCCTAGCCCCTGAGCTCCCCGGTGCCAGTGTCCTCTGGCAAGCCCTCCGGGGAGGAGGGGAACGAGGACTCGGAGGCGACCTTGTAGGGTGTGGGGGAGACCTCTCCCCCGCGGCAAAGCGAGCTCCTCCGCGCCTTCTCCGATCATGACAACGCCGGTGAGCGCCTAGTCGAGGGGTCGCCGTGCTCCATCGGGGTTGCCACGAGGTCTAGGGGCACCCCTCTGGAGAGGATAAATCAGGGAACCCCGAAGAAGGGTAGGACGGCATCGCTTCCACGGGGGCGGCGCCTCCACCTTGTCGCCGGCCGCCACCATCACAGAACCGGTTGCTGCTCGCTCGTTCGCTCTTGAGAGTGTGGCAGAGCTTGTGCCCAAGAAGCTCAGGGGCACCGCGCTCCTGGGCAGGAAGAGGTCGTACATCGCTGAGGACGAGTAAGTTTTCTGCTTCTCGTCTTTTATACCGTGCTCATGACACCCTTCTCCTGGTGGCCACGCTGCAGCCAGTGCTGAAGAGGAAGAAGGAGGAGGCCAGGGTCTCTGAGGCCAAGCGGTCTGCCGAGGCAACGGTGACCCTAGTGCGGGAAGAAGAGGCCGCCTCGCAATCACCCATGAGGGAGCTGGCCTCTTGCGACTCGGGAGCCCAGCCTTAGGAGAAGTCCGCCTCCGTGGATGAGCTGCCTCCGGAGGCGCCCGTCTCCGGTGCACCAGTCAGGGGTCCAAGGGCTCCGAAGCCCCCTGCAACTCTTGGCACTGTTGCTTCACCAGCCCAGGCGTAGGTGCCACCTACTCTCCAATCCATCACACTGCCGGGTCATGGCTCCTCCGCTATGCCTAGCGCTCTGGAGGACGCCTTCGCGGCACTGGACCGGCTCCAGGCTGACCTTCAGGGCGCCGACCAGCGCATGGCGACAGGACAACTGGGCTGGTCTTGGGGTGGCTCCAGGCTGACTCGACCGTCAGGAAGGCCTGGGGCCAGGCCGAGGCCGCCGCAGAGGAGGGCAGGAAGGTGGTCGGCGTGGTCGTCGCTGCCCATGATGCAGCGTTGTCCGACATAATGGCCGCCGAGAAACGTTGCCACACGGCGGAGACCGAGCTGAAGGCCCTCCGTGACGAGTAGGCGAAACGCACCCGTCAGCTTGAGGTGCGCGAGGAGGACCTGAAGGCCCAGGAGGCCGCGCTTGTGAACCATGATGCTGAGCTGGAGCATGCAACCCAGGAATAGGCTGCAGAGCGGAGCCACTTGGAGAAGCTGAAGGAAGAGGTGGAGGTGACCCAAGCGTCCCACGCCAAGCTTGTTTCCAAGGACAAGGCTCGGCTGGAGGCTAAGGAGAAGCTCCTTGCCGCGGCAGAGAAGGCGGATGCCGTGGGGCGTGACGCCTTCGTCTCCCTTGAGCTGCGGTCCCGCTAGGCCCTACAGGACATTTTCAGGGACGGGTACGAGAAGCCGTTGGTGGCTCCGGAGGCAGGCCCTACCAGGCTGCTCCCCAAGCTTGCCGTTACACTCGAGGGTAGCATCGTCAGAGTGGTCCCCATGGTGGAGGCAGAGGCTCGCGCGCCCTTCACCTCGTCCGTGACACGCGTCTTTAGTCACCTCCACCTTTGAGACCCCAGCTTCGACTTTCGTGCGTTGCTCGAACTTGTGAATCCTGAGCTCCAGGACATCATCGCCAAGGCCATGAAGAAGCAGGTGGAGGCCCTACTGCAAAAGTTCCTCTGTGTCGACCCCGCGACCGTGGCTGGTGGCAAGGACGGCGGCGACGTTGCTGATGACAGGCCTCCCCAGGTAGGCGACAGTGGCGCCCAAAGCTGAGGTGGGGCTCGAAGGCGACGCTTCTCCTTATTTTAATCCTGCAACATTCATCATGCCTCATGGAGGCGTAAGAACTTATGCTTTGAACTTTTAAGAGATAATATGTTTTGTAATAATTTGCTAGGATTTCGAGATTTCCTTTCCATTTGCCTTAGTGTTCTGCGTCGGCCCTGTGCATACTCATCTGCCGCTGGGTCGTCCGGATCACTAGGACGAGAGCTAGGGGTGATGGTCTACGTGACCAGTGAGGCTCCTAAGTCGCAATGCTTAGGAGTCCCCCTTGACGTACGAACAACCCTCGGGAAGGAGATGCGAGTGTAGGTTTTAGTGTTCTGCATCGGCAGGGCCACGAGCCCTGCACATACCTCAGCCACCGTTGGGTCGTCTAGATCACCAGGACGAGACCAAGGGGTGAGGGGCTACGTGATCAGTGAGGCTCCTGAGTCACGATGCTCAGGAGTCCCCCTTACGTACAAACAAACCTCCATACCTTTCCTCGCCGGGCTCTCGCTCGGGAGGGGCGCGCGAAGACCAGGTCCGAGGGACCTGGTGAGGTGGCGTACACCAGGCGTGACCTGAGTGTAGTCCCTGTGCCCAGCCCACTCGCGCTACCATCCTGAGGGAAGGCAGCGCAGTGAGGCTGAACTGCGAGCTTGGTGGCTCTCATGAGGTTACTACAGCCGTTAGGTTGCCCTCAGTTGTTTATTCACCAGCGCGGAGCATGGTGCTTCCTCTCTTGCACGAGCATAGCCGCTCCTCGACCGTGTCGTCCGCCAGCGCGGAGCATGGGGCTTCATCTGGTACGTGGGTGGGTGCTCCCTCCGAGGGGAGACTCCGGGGCGTGTACAGCCCCGCCCTGACACATGGCTTGCACGGCAGGGCTAGAGGAGGTGTGTATGGGCACTCGCGATCTAGCATGATAACCCACAAGTATAGGGGATCGCAACAGTTTTCGAGGGTAGAGTATTCAACCCAAATTTATTGATTTTACACAAGGGGAGCCAAAGAATATTCTTGAGTATTAGCAGCTGAGTTTTCAATTCAACCACACCTGAAAGAATTAATATCTGCAGCAAAGTATTTAGTAGCAAAGTAATATAAAAGTAGCGGTAACGGTGGCAAAAGTAACAGTAGTAGTATTGTAGCAATCATAACAGTGGCAACGGAGAAGTAACTAAGCAAAGATCAATATGTGAAAAGCTCATAGGCAAGGGATCAGTGATGGATAATTCTGTTGGATGGCATTCATCATGCAACGGTTATAACATAGGGTGACACAGAACTCGCTCCAATTCATCAATATAATGTAGGCATATATTCTGAATACAGTCGTACGTGCTAATGGAAAAGAGCTTGCATGCCATGTTTTGTCCTACCCTCCCGTGGCAGCGGAGTCCGATTGGAAACTAATGGATATTAAGGCCTCCTTTTAATAGAGTACTGGACCAAAGCATTAGCACTTAGTGAATACATGAACTCCTCAAACTACGGTCATCCCCGGGAGTGGTCCCGACTATTGTCACTCCGGGGTTGCCGGATCATAGCACGTAGTAGGTGACTATAACCTGCAATATCGGATGAAGAACACAAATATATTCATGAAAACATAATAGGTTCAGATCCGAAAATCATGGCACTCAGGCCCTAGTGACAAGCATTAAGCATAACAAAGTCATAGCAACATCAATCTTAGAACATAGTGGATACTAGGGATCAAACCCTAACAAAACTAACTCAATTACATGGTAAATATCATTCAACCCATCACCGTCCAGCAAGCCTACGATGGGATTACTCACGCACGGTGAAATTGGTGATGGTGGATGTTTGATAATGATGATGGCGATGGATTCCCCTCTTCGGAGCCCCGAACGGACTCCAGATCTGCCCTCCCGAGGAAGAACAGGGCTTGGTAGCGGCTTCATATCATAAAACGTGATGAACCCTTCTCTCTGATTTTTTTCTCCCCGAACGTGAATATATGGAGTTGGAGTTGAGGTCGGTGGAGGTCCAGGGGGCCCACAATGTCAGAGGGCACGCCCCCACCCTTGTGGCCAGGGTGTGGGCCCCCTTCACTTGATTCTTTCGCCAATATTTTTCATTAATTCCAAAACTTATCTGCGTGAAGTTTCAGGACATTCTGAGAACTACTTATTCTGCATAAAAATAACACCATGGCAATTCTGCTGAAAACAGCGCCAGTCCGTGTTAGTTCCATTGAAATCATGCAAGTTAGACTCCAAAACATGGGCAAAAGAGTTTGGAAAAGTAGATACGACAGAGACGTATCAACTCCCCCAAGCTTAACCCATTGCTTGTCCTCAAGCAGTTTAGTTGACAAACTGAAAGTGATAAAGAAAAACTTTTACAAATTCTGTTTGATCTTGTTGTTGCCAATATGCAAAGCTAGCATTCAAGTTTTTAGCAGAGATCATGAACTAACCATATTGACATTAACATTTAGGTCTCACATTTACTCATATCAATGGCATAATCAACTAGCGAGCAATACTGATAAATCTTGGATGACAACACTTTCTCAAAACAATCATGATATGATATAATGAGATGGTATCTCGCTAGCCCTTTCTGAGACCGCAAAACAAAAATGCAGAGGACCCCTGAAGATCAAGGACTGACTAGACATTGTAATTCATGGAGAAAGATATCCAGTGACAGTCATACTCAATATAAATTTATAGCAATGCATACAAATGACAGTTGTGCTCTCTAAATGGTTCCTTTTATAAGAGGATGGTGACTCAATAGTAAAAGTAAAAAATAGCCCCTTCGCAGATGGAAGCAAGGATTTGCAGAGGTGCCAGAGCTCGGGTTTTGAAATAAAGGTAAAAAATATTTTGAGCGGTATGCTTTCATTGTAAACGTAACAACCAAGAGATCTCGGTATCTTCCGTGCTACATACATTATAGGCGGTTCCCAAACAGAATGGTAAATTTTATACTCCCCCACCACCAATAGGCACACTCCACGGCTAGTACAAAAAATGGGTACCGCCCAACTTACAACAATACTGGCGGAGTTTTGTTTGCAATCATTTTGATTTGATTTGAGCATGGACTGGGCATCCCGGTTACCAGCCATTTTCTCGTGAATGATGAGCGAAGTCCACTCATCGTGAGAATAACCCACCTAGCATGGAAGATATTGACAACCCTAGTTGGTACATGAGCGATTCAAACATACAAAACAGATTATCATTTGAAGGTTTAGAGTTTGGCACATGTGAATTTACTTGGAATGGCAGGTAAATACCGCATAAAGGAAGGTATGGTGGGCTCATATGGAACAACTTTGGGTTTATGGAAGTGGATGCACAAGCGGTATTCCCGCTTGGTACAAGTGAAGGCTAGAAAAAGACTGGGAAGCGACCAACTAGAGAGCGACAACAGTCATAAGCATGCATTGAGATTAACCAACATTGAGTGCAAGCATGAGTGGATAGAAATCACCATGAACATAAATATCCTGGAGGCTATGTCGTTTTGTTTCAACTACGTGTGTGAACATGTGCCAAGTCAAGCCAGTTAAATCATTCAAAGGAGGATACCATCCTATCATACTACATCACAACCATTTTAATTTTCATGTTGGCACGCAAGGTAAACCATTATAAACTCCTAGCTAATTAAGCATGGCATGAGTAACTATAATATCTAATTGTCATTGCAAATATGTTTCATTCATAATAGGCTGAATCAGGAACGATGAACAAATCATATTTACAAAAACAAGATAGGTCGAGTTCATACCAGCTTTCCCTCGTCTCAATCATTTCATCATATGTCGTCATTATTGCCTTTCACTCGCATGAACGAACGGTGTGGATAATAATAAGAGTGCATTGATACATCTCCAACATATCTATAATTTTTTATTGTTCCATGCTGTTATATTATCATTCTTGGATGTTTTACAATCATTTTATAGTCATTTTATATCATTTTTTGGTACTAACCTATTGACATAGTGCCCAGTGCCAGTTGTTGTTTTTTGCATGTTTTTTACATAGCAGGAAATCAATACCAAACGGAGTCCAAACGCAGTGAAACTTTTTGAGGATATTTTTGGTCCAGAAGACATCTAGTGGGCCAGGAACGCACTTGAGGGGAGCTACGAGGGGAGCACAACCCACCAGGGCGCGCCTGGGGGCCAGGCGCGCCGTAGTGGGTTGTGCCCTCCTCGTTGGCATCCCACACCACCTCTTTGCTCTAGAAATACCCCAATATTCTAGAAACCCTAGGGGAGTCGACAAAAATCAATTCCAGTCGCTGCAGAGTCCAGAAACACCAGATACAATTTAGACACCATCTCGGAGGGGTGCATCATGTCTATTGGTGCCTCTCCGATGATGCGTGAGTAGTTCGTTGTAGACCTACGGGTCCGTAATTAGTAGCTAGATGGCTTCCTCTCTCTTTTGATTATCAATACAATTGTCTGTTGGAGATCCATATGATGTAAGTTTTTTTGCGGTGTGTTTGTTGGGATCTGATGAAATTTGTGTTTGATCAGATCTATGTTTTTATCCATGAAAGTTATTTGAGTCTTCTTTGATCTCTTATATGCATGATTGATTATATCCTCGTATTTATTCTCCGATATTTGGGTTTTGTTTGGCCAACTTAATCTATTTATCTTCCAATGGGAAGAGGTGCTTGATCCCAGTGACAGAAAGGGAAGCGACATGTATGTATTGTCGCTATTAAGCATAACAAGATGGGTTCTATTTCTACGTAAATAGATCTTGTCTACATTATTCATCGTTCTTATTGCATTACTCCGTTTTTGCATGAACTTAATACACTAGATGCATGCTGGATAGCGGGCGATGTCTGGAGTTATAGTAGTAGATCCAGGCAGGAGTCGGTCTACTAATCTTTGACGTGATGCCTATATAATGGTCATTTCCTGGATATCGTCATGATTATTTGAAGTTATATCAATTGCCCAACAGTAATTGTTCTCCCACCGTTTGCTATTTTTCTCGAGAGAAGCCACTAGTGAAACCTACGACCCCCGGGTCTCTTTTCATCATATTTTGCCTTTGCGATCTATTTTCCTTTGCATTTATTTTCAGATCTATTAAACCAAAAATACAAAAATATCTAGCTGCAATTTATTTTTTCCGCGATCTATTTATCCTATCTACCACTTTTACCTCACGTTATTTGCCTATCTAGAGGCATCGTACCCGAAAGGGATTGACAACCCCTTTAACACGTCGGGTTACGAGTATTTCTTATTTGTGTGCATGTGTTGTTTACATGGTGTGAGGAGGTTCTCCTACTGGTTCGATAACCTTGGTCTCATCACTGAGGGAAATACCTACCGTCACTATACTGCATCATCCCTTCCTCTTTAGGGAAATGCCGACGTAGTTCTAGCAGACATCATGGATGTGCATTGGACTAAGCTATAATCTGCATACAATAATTAAATGGAGAAGACAAGGTAATATGGGCTCTTTGGGAGATCAACAATAATGCATATGAGAGCCACTCAACATTTTCATTGTGGCTTCTCCTCTCGACCCCCAAACAAAAGAAAAGAATTTCAAAGAAACACACCGAAATTTTTTTGGAGTTTCTGTTTTTGTGAAGGAAGAGAAACAAGAACAAGAAAAACTATTTACACGGGAAAGCTCCCAACAAGCAAAAGAAGAACGAGAAATCTTTTTGGGTTTTCTATTAAAACTGCAACTAAGCATGCATAGAGAGTAAACTAACTACAACTATTTTTTTTGGTTTTCTTAAGGTTTTTCAAACACACAAGAAGAAAGCGAGAAAAAGAAATAAACTTGCTTGGATAATACAATGAAAAAGTATGAACACTGACAACTAGAATGAGTGTGTGAACATGAATATAATGTCGGTGAGAAATACGTACTCCCCCAAGCTTAGGCTTTTGGCCTAAGTTGGTCTAAGGCAAACATTGTCTTGGATGATATCCAGAATCATAGTTGGGGTCGTACTGTGCTGTGGCAGCTACCGTTTGGCAAGCTGTCTCCTGAAGACGAGCGGCCTCTGCTGCTCTCTCATAATCGTTTGCCTCCTCTCTAGTTATGAAATATCTCCCATTTTCCTGAAAGTTAAATAAAGAAGGAGCGGGAAGAGTAACATGGACGGCGTGCCGTCTATCAAAGATTAGTTGGTACTGGAGGAACTGTTCGTTCCTCTTAAGAAACTCGTAGCGTACCATAGCCTCATAATCTAGAAAAGCAGGTGGAAACTCCATATCATACCCTCTGATAGGTACACCCAAATAGTTAGCTAAATGAGTTGCATAAATCCCACCAAATAAATCTCCATCTTTAGCATTATGGTGGAACCTCCTAGCAATAATAGCCCCTAAATTATATCGTTTATCATCCAACACCGCACATTTGAGGACACTAAGATCTGAAGCACAAAGGCGGCTATGATCATGTTTACCATTAATGCATCTACCTATGAAGAGAGAAAAATAGTGTATGGCAGGAAAATGAATGCTCCCCACGGAGGCTTGTGTGATATCTCTAATTTCTCCAACAGTTAGGCTAGCAAGGAAATTATTATATTCAGATTTGCGAGCCTCACTAAGGCTACCCCATTGTAGAATTTTACATGCATCACAAAAGTATTCTAGGTCCATGGTATAAGATTCATCATAAAGATCAAACAGGATAGTATGAGTATTATGCTTAGATGAAAACTCAAACCTCCAAACGAAGGAATCTGTGAGATAATAATATTGTAAGAACTTGTGTGATAAGAAATCCTCAAGGTCAGCATTTTGTGTGTACGCATAGAACTCATCTTTGAAACCCGCATGATCCATAAATTCATCCGACGGCCATTCACACGGTTTCACTTGAGCTTCCCTTGGTGGTTCATGGTCCAGTTCACGTATTGCACGCCTCGGTGCTTGCTTCCTTGAAGAACCATCTTGGTACATTCTCCTACACATTTTCCTTTCTCTGTATTTTTTTTGAAAATTTTAGTGACTCAAAATAAAAGTGAACCAAACTCAACAAAATTGATAGCAACTACTCCTACAAGTGCCTAGAGGCTATATCATGCATCAAAATTACTTTGGACCATATAAATTTGACATGCAAACTCAAGAACAAGGTCACTACAGCAGAAAAAATTCTCAATGAATAGAGCACTAGAACAAAAACTATTTGGATAATTGGAGGAGTCACATACCAAAGAACAATCCCCAAAAGCAGTTTTGTGAATGGAGGTATGAGCAAGGAGATCAAAAATGGCAGGAAGTTGAGAACACAAGTTTGAGCTACGGAGTGATTTTCTCTGGAGCAAGGAGTTGATGGTGTCGGCTCCTGGGGAGGCCTTGTGTCATCCGTCACGCGAGGCTTGGCCCCTCGCGAGGGTCTTGAGTGTTGGTTGATGAATATGGGCCGTACTGGGCCACTGGTAGATCCACGCCGCGGGCCGCAGGAGCCAAGGGGGCAAGCGCAGGCGTGGAGTACCGAGGCATCAGGCAAAGGTTTCCATATCGGTGCAACAAGACCAAGACCAGCAGGACGGTAGCACGGAGGTCATCGTGGAGCCCAAGATGGCGTCACCACCAGCGCCTTTGACAGGTGAAGACGACCTTTAGTCAGGATAGCATGTACTAGCTGCCCCCCTTCAAATTGGCCGTTATTGGAACCCTTCCCGCTCAATATTTGGGAAGAGGACCAGGGCCTCTCTAAATAGGACTAGCCACCACAATAGGCGGGACAGATCAAGTCCTCCCCGAGTAAACCACCAATCACAAGAACACCTCTCCTCAGGAGGCTGTTCTTCCCTTGTACTGTTCATCATCAGCCCAAGAGGCAATCCACCACCACCACACAGGAGTAGGGTATTACACCACAACGGTGGCCCGAACCAGTATAAATCTTTTGTCTCTTGTGTTGTGACTTCATCGAGCTAGCTTAGAGATCGCGGCGAGGCTGAGAGTGAGATTCAGTAGGGGGAAATCTTCGTGCGCACCCCAGTGTTCGAACTTCAAGGGTTTTGCAGGAACCCTAAATCCGACATTTGGTGCACCAGGTAGGGGTGCGCCGAAGTCTTCCTTCCGCTAATCCGTGTCCCATTGCTTCTCATCCACGTATGGTAACCCGATGACCGGCGCCGACCGCTGGGCAGCCTGGCCAGCTCGGGCCAGGCCGCCTACGCAAGAAGACCTCAACCCCACGCCCCAGGCAGCCCACGCACCACAGAATGCTGCAGGGCACGGGAGGCGCGGTCACACACCGCCCGTCCCTACTCCATGGCAGGTGCGGGGAACCGCAAGGGCCTCAAGCCACGCTGCGGCCATGGCACTGCACACCCGATGGGAACAAGCGAACATGAGAGCCGCACTCACTGTGGCTCGGGAGCTACTACGATGCAGGTTGATGGAGAGCGGTCGGGATGCACTGCTGGAGCGTGTTGCCGAGCTCCTGGATGCCGCTGCCTTGGGGCCACCGCCCTTCTGCTTCCAGCTTGCACCCCGGGCCCCGGTCGCATCACGCAACAGACCTCTCCGTGCCCGCATGCCCCCAAGCACGCCCCAAGGCTTCATCGACACCAGCTCAACCATCAGCGCCAGACGCCAGGTTGCACCCACACCATCTTCGATGAATGAGGGCACGCGCGTTGCTGCCTACGGCTTGGGCGGGCCACTGCTCTACCATCCTCATGACGGTGCTCTAGGCCAGGCAACATGGAGCATGGGGCACTACGGCGAAGTCTTTGAGGCGACTGCTTCTGAGGCTTACGTGCCCCGCATGGTGGATTGGGAGTACGCGCTGGGAGATGACCCTAGCTCGTTCTTCAGGCCAGGATGGGAGGAAGATACGCCAGAAGCCGAGCCCTTCCAGGAGCCTCAAGGGAGCCTCACCAACCGCGCCGGCAGCAGTAGTTATCGGGTACCACTATTTCCTCAGTAGCAAGCTTATGCTAACCATGGGTCGCAGGAGGGTCAGGTCACAGCAGTAGACGGCTGCCCCAGCTCGGCAGCCTCCCTCCCACCAGGAGGAGCGCACTGGGGGCAGTAGGAGAGGGGCCGGGAGCAAGGCCCGTCCCCACGGTCCATGGAGCAAGGCGTCCCCCGGAGGTAGGCCCTCTACCGGGGAGGTGCCGCAAGGCCTACCCTTGGCAGAGGACCCGTGGTCGCCGAGGGCGCCGCTGGTGTCCCCTTTGCCCCTTTGGCGTCTTCCTGGTTTCCGGTCGCCGCCAATGGTGGTCGAGGAGGGCGCAAGGCGGGGCCCTTGTTTGGCGATATGAAGCAAGGCCAGGTGCCTGTGAAGAAGGCCCAGTGCCTGTGAAGCTCGTCGCCCATGACACTCTCACATAATAATGAGTAGGGTTGTACACGCCCCGGAGCCTCAAGAGAGCCGCCCTCGGGCCTCGGGGGCTCCCTCCCACGCCCAGTGGTAGCACTTAGCTCCACGCTCGTGAGAAGACATGAAGACATGAAGACTAGACTAGGCGCCGAACGCGGCCGTTTGCTTTTTTTTTACTCCCTTTCTGTAGTCGTGCTTCCCTGTTTCAGATTTAAGTTGGAGTTGGATTATCATTTGGGTGCGCGGGGAGGGTGACTTTTATCGTTCGTGTGATTTCTTGCGTTCTGGTTCCTGCCTTAATTTGGAGTTTGCACCAGCTGCCTCCCCCTTGCGAGCCCCTCGTGGGTGGGGCTGGGTGAAGCGCACGTACGTCACACACATGTTGTACTATGGCTGGCGTTTGCTCTCACGAGGCCCTCTCGACCGGGTCGGCAGGTCCCTCAGGGGATCCTCGGGAGCTCATGACCCCGCGAGCCAGATCAGGACTTGTCCTGGCTAAAGGTAAACCACAAAAACAAGCTCGCCGCAGGGCCCGTAGGCTCATGGAATCACATATTCAGCATTGGCCCTAAAAGCATAGAGACATCAATCTTTTTACATGAGGGGCATCCCCTCCCAAAATGCTCTTACAACCTTTGGGGCCATGCCCAAGCTTATGTATGTAGGATAAACAGCAGAGAAACACGGGATCAGTCATACATATCGCTCACCGCGTCCCTCGGGTCGCCTCCAGACGCAACACTAGCGCCATTGTCGCCGTCACTAGCATTGCCATCACCATCACCGGCACCGCCGGTACCATCATCGACCACGTCGCGTCTGCCGCAACTACCACCCCGTCATCGTCGGAAGCAAAGGCCCTAAGCAGCGCATCCACATTATCCTCCACCAACCGCGCCAGGTTGCCCTGGATGGCCTCGGGCACAGGGGCGATGGCTGTGTCAAAGTTGAAGTCGGGGTAGGTGTTCTGAAGATGGCTGAAGACGCACCAAAATGCGCACCGGAGCAGGCTGCGGATCCTCTCCTCAACCAGCTAGTGAGCTCTCTCGGAGCGGTTCTCCAAGCGCGTCACCACGTCAACAAGGAAGCGAAGATGACTGGCATTGTCGGTCGCATGGGGATGCAGGGCGTTCTCATTACAGATGTTGCCCAGGGCCGCGTTGGCCCTGTTCCTGAGGTCCTGGAGCATGGGGCTGTCCACATGCTCCAACGACTGCCATTGAAGCATTTCCTCCCCGTTCTGCTGCGCGGTGGACTCGGCGTTGGCAACCCGCTACTAAAGATGAACCAGCTCGGCTCGGGCAGAGGCCAGCTCGGCCTGCGGCGATACCAGGGCGACCGCGGCGGCCTCCACGCGCCGTTCCGCTTTGGTTAGCCTGGACCTGAGGGCGGCAGTCCTGCCTGCAACCTCGGCTTCAACCAACTTCAGCTTCAGGTCATACCTGCTCGCAAGATCCGCGCGAGCCTCGGCCACGCGGCGGTCGACCTCTTCCTGGACCCGTGCCTCACGAGCGCCAACGGCGTCCTCCGCTTCGGCAACCTGGCGCTCCCTCGTCTCCAATCGCTCAAGCTTAAGACTACGGTCGGCGGCCTCCAGCGTCAGCGCTTCCTCACACTTCAGGACCTCCTCCTCCTCGACAGGCGTCCCCCTTAGCGAGGCAAGGGCGGCTTGGTGCAACTCCACCTGCTCCTCCAAGGAAGCGCTCCAGGGTTGGACCTACCACGCGCGCTTCTCTGCAATCTCGCGACGACGATCTACTTCCCGGGCCTCCTCCAAAGCTCGGGAGCAGGCCTCACGCAAGGTTGCAAGGGACGCCTGGGCCTTCGCATTGTCAAGCTCGCGCTGGTGGCGCGCGAGGTTGATGGCCACCTTCAGTTGATGCCGCTCCTCGATCAGCCGTAGGCCCTCGGCTTCAAGGCGCACGTCTACATCCGCAAGTTCCCCACCAAGCTGGCCCATCGCGTCCATCGCCTTTTGGAAGAACTCGTGGCGGACGATACTTCATTCGCGCGCAAGCTTAAGCATGCTGCTGATGTCGTCCCCCGTAGCGGGCGCTGTTGGCGGGATCTAAAGTGGTTCCCCCCTCTCGGTAGGAGGCTAGCACTCGCATGGTCGCTGGCCAGGCCAGGCAAGGGACCCGGACCAGCGCAGGCTCGACACTTGAAGAGGAGCCCAGGATTGACGCCAACCAGCTGCCATCCACGACCAAAGGGGGAGCCCTGGGTAGGCTGGCTGTGCCCCAGGCAAGGTTGCAAAGGAAATGCGACAAGGGAACGGGCTCAAGGTACCTTGCAGGCACGCTTGCTTCTCCGGCTGACCCCGCGCCAGGGGCGGCGTGCAGGCTTGGGACGCTCAAGGCTAGTGATGAAGGCAAGGCCGGAGGAGGCTGCTTCTCGGGAGACTCTGCGGGCTTGGTAGGAGGGATCCTGAAAAGCCATAGTCGGGAAGGGAAGCAACGATTGGGGAATTACAAGAATAAGGTACTTACTCGTCTATGGCGATGTACTTTCTATGTTTTCAACGGCCAGATGGTGCACCACTGCAGCTCGAAGACTCCTTCCTCCTGTGGAGCGCGGCGAAGTCCACTCGGCACCGGCCTAGGCGTTGGACGTGGGGGCCAGCACGGGGCGCGGCTGGAGAGGCACCCAGGCGGTCGACCTCAGGAGTGCCAAGTTGGGAAGAGCGACCAGGCCCCGCCTCGTGCTGGCTTGCCGAGATCTCAGGAGCTCTGGCCTCAGGAGCCGCCAACTGCATCTCCCCCTCAACGACTGCCTCAGGGCGGGCCTCACCGGCTCCTGAGGATGGTGCCTCGGGAACCTCAAGCGGCATCGGCACCTCAACACCCATGCCTACATCCTCCAGCGATGCTTGCCTCCCTGCGTCTACTCTTGGGGCAAGCTCGACACTCGCGGCAAGAGGGGGAGCCACGACGACGGGATTCTCACGAGGCTCCACAAGGTCGATCGGATGCAGCCCCCATTCGTCGAAGGAAGGCATCTGCGACGCTAACTCGACCTTGTTCGGGCAGAGATACAAGAGACAACCCCATTGCGGCATATCGCCTGGCGAGGGGTTGCCACTCAAGACTCCAAGCACCGTCCTCTGCACTTCGGGTGCGAGCGCCGACTCTTGATGCCTCATGCGATCCTGGTCATCGGCCAGGGCCCATATCGGCCGGGAATGCCATTGGGGAGGGGCAATACGACACCGGAGGAACTCCTTCACCACCTGGGGCACAGTCACGCCAAGGTCTCTCAACCTCTTCAACCGGAGCCAGACGAAGGATAGGCGAGAGCTCGCGAGCCTCTCGTGGCCACAGCCAGAGTTGGGGATGGCGGGCGACGATGGAGGCAAGAGCAGGGGGCTGAGCACTCCATCATCCACGTACACCCACCGCATCCGAAATCCGCTCGTGGATGGCAGGAGATCAAACTCAATCCCCGAGGTGGCCGTCTCTGCCACTGCCTGGAAGCTTAGGCACCCCGAGCACTGCAAGGGGTCGGTCAGATGCAGAGAGAAGAAATGGCGCAAGAGGGCACCAAAAGGAGTAATGCCCACCATGGCCTCGCAAACGAAGGCAAAGACGGCGAGGAGGGTAACGGATTGGGGATCAAGATGCAGCATGTGAATCTGGTAATGCGAAAGCACTGCATTGAAGAAGGCGGAGGAAGGGGGAACCAGGCCGGCCCACAGGGCGTCAACGAAGAACCGAACCTCAGTGGTCATCCTGTCAATTGAGGCTCCGGACACAGGCCAAGCCACCGTCCCTCCCCACTCGTTGAAGCTGTAAGCGAGCACGGGGCAGACCTTGCCCATGGCCTCTCGGTTGAGCACCCGCGATCGGCCGACGGCGGGCTCGATTGTCAGGGGTGAATTGGCTAAGGACAGAGGCTTCTTCCCTTTCTCTGTGCTAGTCGGCGCCATGGCAATGAAGGGGACAGAGCTCGAGTCAGATTGGAAGCAGATGCAAGGGCTCGAGGAAGAAGGAAAGATAGGGAACACGCAACATGCGAGGGGGAAATAACTGTGTAGGGTGCCGTGGTCGCCTAGCCAGGCGGATATTGGGGCAGCGTGGGGAAGTGGAGACGCCCATATCCAATTAGTCGCCACGCGTCGACCAAGGCCGCAGGCTGTTGGGGCCCGCAGCGCTCCGCACTTGCCCGTGGCTTCGCCGCTAAGCCAAGTCCGAGCACGCCTTGGGCCCGGGGGCTACTGTCGGCATTCTAGGAACGGGGGTCCCCAGATTTGCCTGCCTGCGGCCTGCGGCATGGCTCCACCAGTGGCCCAGTACGTCCCATCTTCATCAACCAACACTCAAGACCCTCGCGAGGGGCCAAGCCTCGCCAGGCGGATGACACAAGGCCTCCTCAGGAGCGGCCTCACTAGGCAGGCTCGCGAGGGAGGCGGAGAGATCAAGGCAAGGGGTACCTCGCGAGGTTCCTGTGACACAAGCCATGACGACCAAGGCCAGGCGGGCGCCAGCAGGCGGAGTGTCCTCGTTTCCCCTTTGGTGCTAATTAAGGGGGCAAGCGCAGGTGCGGAGTACCAAGGCATGAGGCAAAGGTTTCCATATCGTTGCAACAAGACCAAGACCAGCAGGACGGCAGGACGGAGGTCATCGTGGAGCCCAAGACGGCGTCACCACCAGCGCCTTTGACATTCGAGGACCACCTTTAGTCAGGATAGCTTGTACTAGTTGCCCCCCTTCAAATTTGCCTTTGTTGGATTCCTTCCCGCTCAATATTTGGGAAGAGGACCAGGGCCTCTATAAATAGGACTAGCCACCACAGTAGGGGGACAGATCAATTCCTCCCCGAGAAAACCAGCAAGCACAAGAACACCTCTCCTCAGGAGGCTATTCTTCCATTGTACTGTTCATCATCAGCCCAAGAGGCAATCCACCACCACACATGAGTAGGGTATTACACCACAACGGCGGCCCGAACCTGTATAAATCTTGTGTCTCTTGTGTTGTGAGTTCACCGAGTTAGCTTAGAGATCGCGGCGAGGCTGAGAGCGAGATTCAATAGGGGGAAATCTTCGCGCACCCCAGTGTTCGAACCTCAAGGGTTTTGCTGGAACCCTAAATCCTACAGATGGGTGATGGAATAAGTAAAGGGGGGCCACATGGGGCCCACAAGGTCAGGGGCGCGCCCTCCACCCTTGTGCCCAGCTGGTGAGCCCCCTGGTGTGTTCTATGTCTATAGAAAATACTTCTTTTGCTCTATTTCAACTAAATAACAGAAGGTAAAAATGGCTACTGGTATTTGTGCTTTCTAAATTCATGCATCTCATGCTCATCAAAAGGAATCCATTAACAAGGTTGATCAAGTCTTATTAACAAACCTCTTTCCAATAACATGAAACCAGATAATTTTCGAATAACACTAGGTTACCTCAACGGGGATATGCATGTCCCCAACAATAAGAATATCATATGTCTTTTTTATAGCAGGAAGAGTGAATTCAAAACCTCATATAGTAATTGTTGGAATTTTTCCAATAGAATTGATACTATGAACTTGAGGTTGTTTTTTTGGAAAGTGTACTGTATGCTCATTACCATTAACATGAAAAGTGACATTGCCTTTGTTGCGATCAATAACATCCTCTGCAGTATTCAAAAAGTGTCTACCAAGGATCATCGACATACTGTTGTCCTCGGAAATATCAAGAATAACAAAGTCCGTTAAGATAGTAACATTTGCAACCACAACAGGCACATCCTCACAAATACCAATGGGTATAGCAGTTTATTTATCAACCATTTGCAAATAGATTTCAGTAGGTGTCAACTTATTCAATTCAAGTCAACGACACAAAGAGAAAGGCATAACACAAACACCGGCTCCAAGATCACATAAAGCAGTTTTAACATAGTTTCTTTTAATGGGGCATGGTATAGTTGGTACTCCGGAATCTCCAAGTTTCTTTGGCATTCCACCGTTAAAAGTATGGGATAATTGATTTTATGCCCCTAGTTGGGCCACACTCGGCAGGTTTACCCCTAGTTTCGAAAACACTTGTTCCTGCCCAAACCACTTTGCTCCTCTTATGCTTTTGCCCTTTGACCATTTGACCATCACTTTGAAAAATTCATAAAAAATTCATACTAACTGAGAAAAATTCAAATAAGATATCAAAATGTTCGGAAAAGCATCACCTATATGTGCATGTCATTTGTATTCCTGAAAAAAGTGTTGGCTAGTCCCAATCTCAGTTTTAGCTCATATGATATTGTTGGCAAACTTTGACCAATGTTTTGAGTGCTTCCAAGTTTCATAAGGGAATGATATTCGTGGAAGTCATGGCAAAAAAATGAAATTTTGGAGCATTGATTTTTGTTTTTTTGCCATGACTTCCACAAATGTCATTCCCTTATGAAACTTGGCAAGCACTCAAAACATTGGTCAAAGTTTGCCACCAAATATTTTTAGAATTTTTAGATTTTTTCTAGATTTTACTATTCATGCTAAGATCATATGTGCTAAAACTGATATTGGGACTGCCCAACACTTTTTTCATGAATGCAAATGGCATACACATATAGGTGATGCTTTTCTGAACATTTTGATATCTTATTTGAATTTTCTGAGTTAGTATGAAATTTTTATGAAGTTTTCAAAGTGATGGTCAAATGGTCAAAGGGCAAAAGCATAAGAGGAGCAAAGTGGTTTGGGCAGGAACACGTGTTTTGGAAAACTAGGAGTAAACCTGACGAGTGGGACACAACTAAGGGTACCAAATTAATTATCCCTAAAATTATAATTATCAAGCATGGTGGAAATTTCAGCTTTTGGTATCTTTCTTTTATTTGTAACAATATCTTTCATATACTTGGCATAAGGAGGCATTTTAAGCATACTAATAAAACACATGCGCAAAAAGATAGGTCTAATCATTTGAGCAAAGCACTCAAAATCCTCATCATAATTTTTCTTGGATGGTTTAGGAGGAAAGGGCATGGGTTTCTGAACCCATGGTTCTCTTTCTTTACGATGTTTCCTAGCAACGAAGTCTCTCTTATCATTATGTTGATTCTTTGATTGTGGGTTATCAAGATCGACAACATGTTCAATCTCTACATCATTATCATTACTAAGTTGAGCATCAACATGGACATCATTATTAACATTATCACTAGGTTCATGTTCATCACCAGATTGTGTCTCAACATCAGAAATAGAAATATCATTGGGATTCTCAGGTGTGTCTATAGTAGGTTCACTAGCATGCAAAGTCCTATCAATTTTCTTTTTCTTTTTAGTACTAGGTCTAGGTGCATCAGTATTAATTCTCTAAGAATGTTGCTCAACTCTCTTAGGATGACCCTCAGGATACAAAGGTTCCTTGGTCATTTTACCACCTCTAGTTATAACCCTAACATCATTATCATTATTCTTACTATTCAACTCATTAAGCAAATCATCCTGAGCTTCAAGTACTTGTTCTACCTGAGTTGTAACCATGGAAGCATGTTTACCAATAAGCTTAAGGTCATTAATAGTTCTACTCATGTAATCACCCAAGTGGTCAAGCATGTAAGCACAATTGTCTACTAACATAAGCATTGAAGTTCTCTTGTTTAACAATAAAATTATCAAACTCACCCAAGAATTGTCTAGCGGACTTATTATGAGAAATATCAGCTTCATAAAATCTACGGAGATAGTTTAACTCTACTACCTGTGTCGGGTTATCAAGACCATGTATTTCTTCAATAGGCGGTAAATTTTTAACATCTTTAGCTTTAATACCTTTCTCTTTCATAGATTTCTTTGCCTCTTGCATATCTTCAGGACTGAGAAATAGAATACCCCTCTTCTTCGGAGTTGGCTTTGGGGTTGGTTCAGGAAGTGTCCAATCATTTTCATTATTCAATAGCAATTCAGCTTGCTCAATAGTTCTTTCCCTGAAAACACAACCAACACAACTATCCAGGTGGTCTCTGGAAACATCGGTTAGTCCATTATAAAAGATATCAAGTATTTCATTTTTCTTGAAAGGATGATCAGGTAAAGCATTAAGTAATTGGAGAAGCCTCCCCCAAGCTTGTGGGAGACTCTCTTCTTCAATTTGCACAAAATTAAATATTTCCTTCAAAGCAGCTTGTTTCTTATGAGCAGCGAAATAGTTTTGAGAGAAGTGGTAAATCATATCCTAGGGACTACGCACACAACTAGGAGCAAGAGAATTAAACCATATCTTAGCATCACCCTTTAATGAGAAAGGAAACAACTTGAGAATATAGTAATAGCGAATTTTTTCCTCATGAGTAAATAGGGTGGCTATATCATTTAATTTAGTAAGATGTGCCACAACAGTTTTAGATTCATAACCATAAAAAGGATGAAATTCAACCAAAGTAATTAACTCAGGATCGATAGAGAATTCATAATCCTTATCGGTAACAAAGATAGGTGAAGTAGCAAAAGTGGGATCATATTTCATTCTAGCATTCAAGGATTTTTCTTTCAACTTAGCTAACAATTTCTTAAGATCCTCTCTATCACTGCAAGCAAAGAAGTGTCTAATAGTTTCTCCATCCATAACATAACCCTCATGTACAATAGGAAATTCATATCTAGGGGGATAATCATAATCATCATTTACAACAATATCATTAGTTTCAGTAATTTCATTCTCTTTAACCCTAACAAGTTGTTCATCAAGAAATTCACCTAGTGGCACAATATTATCAAGCATAGAAGTAGTATCATCATAAGCATCATGCATAGCAATAGTGGCATCATCAATAACATGCGACATATCAGAATCAATAGCAGGTGTAGGTGTCACAAGTTTACTCAAAACAGAAGGAGAATCAAGTGCAGAGCTAGATGGCAGTTCCTTACCTCCCCTGGTAGTTGATGGAAAAATCTTAGTTCTTTGATCTTTCAAATTCCTCATAGTGATAACCAGATATAAATCCCAAGTGACTCAGAGAATAGATCTATGCTCCCTGGCAATGGCACCAGAAAAATGTCTTGATAACCCACAAGTATAGGGGATCGCTACCGTTTTCGAGGGTAGATTATTCAACCCAAATTTATTGATTCGACACAAGGGGAGCCAAAGAATATTCTTGAGTATTAGCAGCTGAGTTGCCAATTCAACCACACCTGAAAGACTAAATATCTTCAACAAAGTATTTAGTAGCAAAGTAATATGGAAGTAGCGGTAACGTACGGTGGCAAAAGTAACAGTAGTAGTGTTGTAGCAATCATAACAGTGACAACGGAAAAGTAACTAAGCAAAGATCAATATGTGAAAAGCTCGTAGGCAATGGATTAGTGATGGATAATTATGTCGGATGGCACTCATCATGTAACAGTTATAACATAGGGTGACAGAGAACTAGCTCCAATTCATCAATATAATGTAGGCTTGTATTCCGAATATAGTCATATGTGCTTCTGGAAAAGAACTTGCATGACATCTTTTGTCCTACCCTCCCGTGGCAGTGGGGTCCTATTGGAAATTAAGGGATATTAAGGCCTCCTTTTAATAGACTACCGGACCAAAGCATTAGCACTTAGTGAATACAAGACCTCCTCAAACTACGGTCATCTCCGGGAGTGGTCCCGACTATTGTCACTCCGGGGTTGCCAGATCATAACATGTAGTAGATGACTATAAATTGCAATATCAGAACAAGAACACTCATATATTCATGAAAACATAACAGGTTCAGATCTAAAATCAAGGCACACGGCCCCTAATGACAAGCATTAAGCATAGCAAAGTCATAGCAACATCAATCTTAGAACATAGTGGATGCTAGGGATCAAACCCTAACAAACATAACTCGATTACATGGTAAATCTCATCCAACCCATCACCGTCCAGCAAGCCTATGATGGGATTACTCACGCACGGCAGTGAGCATCATCAAATTGGTGACGGAGGATGGTTGATTATTATGATGGCGACGGATTTCCCTCTCCGAAGACCCGAACAGACTCCAGATCTGCCCTCCCGAGGAAGAACAGGGCTTAGTAGTGGCTCCGTATCGTAAAACGCGATGAATCCTTCTCTTTGATTTTTTTCTTCCCAAACGTGAATATATGGCGTTGGAGTTGTGGTTGGTGGAGGTCCAGGGGGCCTACAAGGTCTGAGGGCGCTCCCCCCAACCTTGTGGCCAGGGTGTGGGCCCCCTTCACTTGATTCCTTTGGCAATATTTTTTATTAATTCCAAAAGTTATCTTCGTGAAGTTTCATGACATTCCGAGAACTTCTTATTCTGCACAAAAATTACACCATGGCAATTCCGCTGAAAATAGCGTCAGTCCGGGTTAGTTCCATTCAAATCATGCAAGTCGAAAACAAGGGAAAAAGAGTTTGGAAAAGTAGATACGGTAGAGACATATCACAACGCGGGACTCATGAGGCCCTACCTCAAGGCGGGTTGCGCCTGAATTTGATTCGGAACACTTGTGATAGTCCTGTGAGATGGTTAGGCAGCCTGCACCGAGTGTATCTCCTGAGGTTATCACATGACAAGGACAAACACGAACGACCCCCAGGAGGTGACATGACTAGGGCCAGCCCGCCAGACAGAGCTCAGTCGTTGGGTTTGTCGACGCTGCAGGGACGGACCCGAGCACAGACGTCGTGCCCAGTCTTCTCATGCGGAAGTCCTGAACAAAGACAATCGGCGTGCGGCTCCCGCGGCGGCGAGGCATCGGGTTGCGCGCCCTAACTTATCCGCCCCCGATTAGCTCATGCGAGAACAAGGCACCAAGGTCCATGGGAGGTGACGTGCACGGGAGCTGGCCCACTAGCCAGATCTCAGCCACTTGGGTTTGGCGATGCTGCAGTGATGGACCCGAGCACAGACGTCGTGCCTGTCCTTAATCATGAGACGGTCGTGGGTGGGTTTGCAAGGGCGATGACGTTCATGGTGATGAAACACCGGATAGACATGTGATAATCATAAAGCAACTCATGGATAGGGTAAAGCCAGTTCTGATAGATGCAAAGAACGATACATGCCGCAAGGACGGACCCACACGGCTTGGGGATAATGCAGCCCGAGGGGCGCCTCCAACTGAACAAACCAAAAAGTGTCACCTGGCACCGTTGCTGAAGAAGTGTTGAAGAAGCTAAAGACACATGCTACAGAAGCCGCTCCTCACGAGTCACCCATGTCCTGAGCCTCACGAGGCTCTGGAGGCCCAGGGGGCTCGCGAGGATCTGTCGCCACATCCGATGGGATCGCCTGGTACCTCGCCTCATGGGCTGCCAGGACGCCTCGCATGTGGCGCTGGTGCGTGGCAGCCCTGTTCAGTGGACCGAAAGGCACGCGAACGAAGTAGTGAGGTGGGCCCTCACACCGGCCAACATGGGACGGCCAGAAGTGCTCCTGAGACGCGGCCCTGTTGAGCCCTGGGATGTTGATGCAGATGCGCAGCTTGCTGCCCTCGCCAGAGGTAGCAGCTGCACTGGGGGTGTGCGGTGGTGCTCACCACGCATGGCTTGCACCTTCTGAAGCTCCTTGATCGCCTAGGTGATGAACTCCTGAGCACTTGGCGCCTCGTGCCCTGCGCTCTCCTCGCGGAAACATGCATTGAAGCATGCCTCCACATGGTGCCCGAGCGCCTCCTAATGTCTACTACACAACCTTCTTCTTGTAGACGTTGTTGGTCCTGCAAGTGCACAGGTTTGTAGGACAGTAGCAAATTTCGCTCAAGCGGATGACCTAAGGTTTATCAATCCGTGGGAGGCGTAGGATGAAGATGGTCTCTCTCAAACCACCCTGCAACCAAATAACAAAGAGTCTCTTGTGTCCCCAACACACCCAATACAATGGTAAATTGTATAGGTGCACTAGTTCGGCGAAGAGATGGTGATACAAGTGCAATATGGATAGTAGATATAGGTTTTTGTAATCTGAAAATATAAAAACAGCAAGGTAAATAATGATAAAAGTGAGCGTAAACGGTATTGCAATGATAGGAAACAAGGCATAGGGTTCATACTTTCACTAGTGCAAGTTCTCTCAACAATAATAACATAGATAGATCATATAACAAGCCCTCAACATGCAACAAAGAGTCACTCCAAAGCCACTAATAGCAGAGAACAAACGTAGAGATTATGGTAGGGTACGAAACCACCTCAAAGATACTCTTTCGGATCAATCTATTAAGGAGTTCGTACTAGAATAACTCCTTAAGACACAAATCAACCAAAACCCTAATGTCACCTAGATACTCCATTTTCACCTCAAGTATCAGTGGGCATGATTATACGATATGCATCACACAATCTCAGATTCATCCAACCAACACAAACTACTTCAAAGAGTGCCCCACAGTTTCTACCGGAGAGTCGAGAAAACGTGTGCCAACCCCTATGCATAGGTTCATGGGCGGAACCCACAAGTTGGTCACCAAAACATACATCAAGTGGCACGTGATATCCCATTGTCACCATAGATAAACACGGCAAGACATACATCAAGTGTTCTCAAATCAAAGACTCAATCCGATAAGATAACTTCAAAGGGGAAACTCAATTCATCACAATAGAGTAGAGGGGGAGAAACATCATGAGATCCAACTATACTAACAAAGCTCACGATACATCAAGATCGTGCCATAGAGAGAACAAGAGAGAGAGTGAGATCAAACACATAGCTACTGATAAATACCCTCAGCCCCGAGGGTGAACTACTCCCTCCTCGTCATGGAGAGCGCCTGGATGATGAAGATCGCCACCGGTGATGGGTTCCCCCTTTGGCAGAGTGCCGGAACGGACTCCCGAGAGGTTTTTGGTGGCTACAGAGGCCTGCGGCGGCGGAACTCCCGATCTATCTTGATATTTGATGTTTTTAGGGTATGTAGGCTTATATAGGCGAAAGAAGTCGGTCGGGAGGTGCTCGAGGGGCCCACGAGACAGGGGGCGCACCCTACAGGGAGCGGGGGCACGCCCTCCTATCTCGTGGCTGCGTCGAGGATCTTCTGACGTGAACTCCAAGTCTCCAGGATCACATTCTTCCAAAAAATCACGATGCCGAAGGTTTCATTCCGTTTGGACTCCGTTTGATATTCCTTTTCTTCGAAATACTGAAACAGGCAATAAAACAGCAATATGGGCTGGGCCTCCGGTTAATAGGTTAGACCCAAAAGTAATATAAAAGTGAATAATAAAGCCCGTAATCATTCAAAACATATAATAAAATAGCATGAATGCTTCATAAATTATAGATACGTTGGAGACCTATCAGCATCCCCAAGCTTAATTCCTACTCGTCCTCGAGTGTGTAAATGATAAAAGAAAGAATTTATGAAGTGTGAATGCTAGAAGGTGCACAAGTTTGATCAATGATAATTTCAATCACCTTTTCTAGCATGATAATATGTCATAACAGTAGTTCATCTCATAAAACTTCTCATGATAAAGTAACAAGCAATTCACATGTCAAAGCATAGACCATAAACTTTCTTGAAAACTAGCAAACTTCATTCTCAGTCATCAAACAATTGGAATTCGTCTTATTTTTAGGAATAACAAACTCCACATACTCAACTATCATATAGTCTTCTACAATTGCTAACACTCACGCAATACTAATGGTTATGGAGTTTCAATCGGACACTGAGAAAGATAGGGGCTTATAGTGTTGCCTCCCAACGTATTCACCTTTGGGTGATGTCAACAATAATAGTTCATGCTAACTTACATCCAATTGGATATATATATATCAGGATCACTCCAACACAAAGTGCTTGCCAAAGGATAAAATGAAAAAGGGAAAGGTGAAGATCACCTTGACTCTTGCATAAAAGTAAAAGACATAAAGTAAAAGATAGGCCCTTCGCAGAGGGAAGCAGAGGTTGTCATGTGCTTTTAGGGTTGGATGCACAAAATCCTAATGCGAATGAACGTCACTTTATATTGCCACTTGTATATGGACCTTTATTATGCAGTCCGTCACTTTTATTGCTTTAATAACAAGAGATCGTACAAAGCTATTTTCTTCACACCAAAAGATCATACATATTTAGAGAGCAATTTTTATTGCTTGCACCGATGACAACTTACTTGAAGGATCTTACTCAATCCATAGGTAGGTATGGTGGACTCTCATGGCAAAACTGGGTTTAAGGATATTTGGAAGCACAAGTAGTATCTCTACTTGGTGCAAGGAATTTTGGCTAGCATGAGGGGGAAAGGCAAGCTCAACATGTTTGAATGATCCATGACAATATACTTTAACTGAGATGTCGGAAAACATAACCCATTACATTGTCTTCCTTGTCCAACATCAACTCTTTAGCATGTCATACTTAATGAGTGCTCCCAATTATAAAAGATGTCTATGATAGTATATTTTTATGTGAAATCTCTCTTCCTTCAATATTCTTTCATGAATTGTTCAAATTACCAATACAATGCTTGCTATCCTCCAATAAATTTACAACCTCTACTTCTTAGACGTGAAGTCATTACTCCCCATGGGATAAGTAAATGAGGCATATAAAATTTCAGATTTATGACAATCAACTCATTCAACAATTTACTCATAGGATATAAGTGAAGCACACGATTAAATGATAAACTACACCAAAAAGATATAAGTGAAGATCAATGAGTAGCTAATTAATTAACTAACTATGTGAAGACTCTCTCTCATTAAAGAATTTCAGATCTTGGTGTTTGTATACAAACAGCAAGCAAAACAAAATAAAATGACTTGCAAGTATAGCACAACTCATGTGGAGAAGCAAAAACTTAGGTTCAACCGATACTAGCCGATAGTTGTTGAAGAAGAAAGGTGGGATGCCTCCAGGGCATCCCCAAGCTTAGATGCTTGAGACTTCTTGAAATGTTATCTTGGGGTGCCTTGGGCATCCCCAATCTTGAGTTTTTGTGTCTCCTTAATTCCTCTCATCTCATGGTTTCTCTATTTCTCAAAAGCTTAATCCACAACAAACTCAACAAGAACTCGTGAGATAGGTTAGTATAAACCAATGCAAAACCTTATCATTTTCTACTGTAACAAATCACTAAAATTATTATTCCACATTGAATACTAAATGCCTCTGCATATTTAATACTCCCCTCAAATAGAATCATTAAACAAGCAAACATATGCAAACAATGCAAACATAACAGCAATCTGCCAAAACAGTACAGTCTGTAAAGAATGCAAGAGTATCAATACTTCCCTAACTCCAAAAATTATGAAATAAAATTCCCACTGTATTAAATTTATCATTTCTCATTATGCAACAAAATTCAACATTATATCATGATCTGACTTTTCTAGGGAATTTTTGCAACAGCGGTAAACTTTCTGTTTTCAAACAGCAACATGTATACTAGCAAAATAAGCATGGCAAAGGCTAACCTTGACTTTTTTTATTGAAAATATAGATGAAAAACATTATTCTAAATAACAGAAAGAAAATACTAACAAAATAAAATGATGCTCCAAGCAAAACACATATCATGTGGCAAATAAAAATATAGCCCCAAGTAAAGTTACCGATGAACGAAGACGAAAGAGGGGATGCCTTCCGGGGCATCCCCAAGCTTAGGCTCTTGGTTGTCCTTGAATATTACCTTGGGGTGCCTTGGGCATCCCCAATCTTAGGCTCTTGCCACTCCTTATTCCATAGTCCATCGAATCCTTACTCAAAACTTGAAAACTTCACAACACAAAACTCGACAGAAAACTCGTAAGCTCCGTTAGTATAAGAAAATAAAACCACCACTTAGGTACTGTAACGAACTCATTCTAAATTCATATTGGTGTACTACTGTATTCAAACTTATCTATGGTTCATACCCTCTGATACTACTCATAGATCCATCAAAATAAGCAAACAACACATAAAAAACAGAATCTATCAAAAACAGAACAGTCTGTAGTAATCTGTATCAAACGTATACTTCTGGAACTCCAAAAATTGTACCAAATTAGGAAGTCCTAAGAAATTTATCTAACAATCCAGAGCAAAAAGAATAAGATTAGAAGCACGTTTCTGTGAGTTAACAAAACAAATTTACTAGGTGCAAAAGTTTCTGATTCTCAGCAGGATCAACACAACTATCACCAAAAGCCATCCTAAAGGTCTTACTTAGCACTTTATTGAAAAAAAGCTATAAAACATGATTACTACAGTAGCCTAATCATGTTAACACACAAAAACAGTAAGGATAAATATTGGGTTGTCTCCCAACAAGCGCTTTTCTTTAATGCCTTTCTAGCTAGGCATGATGATGACAATGATGCTCACATAAAAGATAAGAATTGAAACATAACGGGAGCACCATGAAGTATATGACTAGCACATTTAAGTCTAACCCTCTTCCAATGCATAGGGATTTTGTGAGCAAACAACTTAAGGGAACAATAATCAACAAGCATAGGAAGGTAAAACAAGCATAGCTTCAAGATTTTCAACACATAGAGAGGAAACTTGACATTATTGCAATTCCTACAAGCATATATTCCTCCCTCATAATAATTTTCAGTAGCATCATGAATGAATTCAACAATATAACCAGCACCTAAAGCATTGTTTTCATGATCTACAAGCATAGAAAATTTACTACTCTCCACATAAGCAAAATTCTTCTCATTCGGAATAGTGGGAGTGTCATAAGAGACTTGAACACTAAAAATTGTTTCCACATTAAAAGAATAATGTTCAAAAAAAGGGTAATCATAATCATGACAAGATTTGTAAATATAATCATCACTACTTTTTATAGCATAAGTTTCATCACAATAATCATCATAAGTAGCAACTTCGTTCTCATCATAATCGATTGAAACCTCTCCCAAGATAGTGGAATCACTAAATAAAGTCAACACTCTTCCAAATACACTTTCATATTCATCACAATAAAATTCAACATCCTTCAAAATAGTGGGATCACTACTTCCTAAAGTTGACACTCTTCCAAACCCACTTTCATCAGTATAATCATCATAGGTAGGAGGCATGCTATCATCATAACAAGTTTGCATATCAAAACATGGGATGCTAAAAATATCATCTTCATTAAACATAGAATCCCCAAGCTTGGGACAAACATTAATTTCAGCAAATATATTCTCAAATATTTCATCCTCATCAATCATAGCTTCCCCAAGATTGGGCCTTTTCATATCTTAAGCATAATCACTCTCATCATTAATAGTATGGATAGCACCAATAGTATAGCAATTATCATCATCACAATGAGTAGTAGGAGCAACATCATTTGGGAGGGATACCTTTTTACCTTTGTTCCCCCTTCTTTTGCTTTTCTTTTTCACATTATGTGTGGGTTCAACCTTCCTCTTTGATCTCCTTATAGATGAGATTGGTTGAATAGAAAGCTCCTCCTCGTTACCAGATTCATCATAAGAAATAATAGGAGGATATTGGGAAGTCTCTTCCCTTTCATTAGTATTCTCATCGTATTCTATTTGCTTTCTTTTCTTTAGGTAATTGGCAATATAAGGATTTTCAATGCAATTCTCCGCACAATACAAATAAATCTTCTCTAGATCAATATCAAGGAATTTCTTATGGGCAAATCCTGGAAGGTCCTTAAGTAAACATTTCAATTCTTCATAACCCAAAAGCAAACTAAGTTCATTATAATGTGCAAGGGAGATCAAATCATAACAATTTTTGGACACGATTCGATCATGAAACAATTTGCATCGGAGATGTAAATGACCACATTCATTGCAAAGTTCACAAGTACAGCAAAGGAAATTTAAATTTTCAGCACTCACATCTAGCCTTTCTTGTAACCATTTAGTTTCTAAGTGCTTATGCCTCTTGAAATATATATCTTCTCTATTTGGTGTGTTCTTGCAAACATGCACTCCACAAAAGATGACATGCTCATAAGAGATATTTTCATCATGACTAGAGCAATCATCATTAGTACTATGGATATTCAAGGAGTTTATACTAAAAACATTGCAATCATGCTCATCATTCAAAGATTTAGTGTCAAGCATTTTAATGCACTCTTCTTCTAGCACTTGAGCACAATTTTCCTTTCCATCAAACTCACGAAAGATATTAAAAAGACGAAGCATATGAGACAAACTCAATTCCATTTTTTTGTAGTTTTCTTTTATAGACTAAACTAGTGATAAAACAAGAAACAAAAAGATTCGATTGCAAGATCTAAAGATATACCTTCAAGAACTCACCTCCCCGGCAACGGCGCCAGAAAAGAGCTTAGTTGACGGGGTGTGAGTGAGTGCTGCTTACCTAGCCTCCCCGGCAACGGCGCCAGAAAAGAGCTTGACGTCTACTACACAACCTTCTTCTTGTAGACGTTGTTGGGCCTGCAAGTGCACAGGCTTGTAGGATAGTAGCAAATTTCTCTCAAGTGGATGACCAAAGGTTTATCAATCCGTGGGAGGCGTAGGATGAAGATGGTCTCTCTCAAACAACAATGCAACTAAATAACAAAGAGTATCTTGTGTGACGCCCTCGATTCAATCGTACACTAATCATACACGCAAATGTGTACGATCAAGATCAAGGACTCACGGGAAGATATCACAACACAACTCTAGACACAAATTAAAATAATACAAGCTTTATATTACAAGCCAGGGGCCTCGAGGGCTCGAATACATAAGCTTGAATACACAAGAGTCAGCGGAAGCAACAATATCTGAGTACAGACATAAGTTAGACAAGTTTGCCTTAAGAAGGCTAGCACAAAAGCAACATCGATCGAAAAGGCAAGGCCTCCTGCCTGGGAGCCTCCTATCTACTCTTAGTCGTCGGCGTCCGTCACGTGGTAGTAGGCACCCTCGGGGTAGCAGCTGTCGTCAAAGGTGGCATCTGGCGCCTGGACTCCACCATCTGGTTGCAACAACCAGAAAGAAGAAAGAAGGGGGAAAAGGGGGAGCAAAACAACCGTGAGTACTCATCCAAAGTACTCGCAAGCAAGGATCTAGACTACATATGCAACATTATCAAAGGAAGGCTGTATATGTGGACTGGGCTGCAGAAATGCCAGAATAGAGAGAAGGCCTAGTCCTATCGAAGACTAGCATCTTCTGGAAACCACCATCTTGCAGCAAACAGGAGGGAGTAGAGTAGCATAAAGTAAAGTAGTAGTAGTGTTATCAACCTCGGCCAGAGATCCTTTCTCGACTCCCTGCGAGAAAGCAATCCCAGAGCCATACTATCCGGTTATCACCTCATCACAAACCAATTCTCATCACAAGTATCCAGTTCTAGTTGTATCGATCGGGATACAACTCCAAGTGTCCGTTACCGTAGGACAGGCTATGCATAGATTAGTTCTTCCCTGCAGGGGTGCACCAACTTACCCACCACGCTCGCTTAACTCCGGCCGGACACACTTTCCTGGGTCATGCCCGGCCTCGGCCAAACAATACGCCGCAACCCGACCTAGGCTTAATAGAGAGGCCAGCACGCCGGACTAAACCTATGCCCCCAGGGGTCATGGGCCATCTCCCCGGGAACTCCTGCACGTTGCGTGGGCGGCCGGTGAGCAGACCTAGCTACCTCCTTCAACAAGGTAGGTGCTTGCGCAGTCCAACCCGGCGCGCGCCGCTCCGTCGCTGACGTCTAATAAGCTTCGGCTGATGTACACGACGCAGAACGCCCATACTATGCCCACGTGATGGTTAGTGCTATCAGGCCAGAGGCCCCTCGGATCAAATATCCAAATCGTAGTGGATTAGGAGCAAGCGGTAACAAGCAGAGACTCACGAAAGATGTGACCCCGTTGCCCCGTCTCGAGGACTTGCGGCAAGGGCTAAGAATGCCCGGCCACGCCTCGTAATTATCCCTCGGGCACCTTCCAGGTCAACCCGACTCCACGTCACTCGCAATTATGCTCGCGCGGGTACCCCTCAGGGCGGACCCGTCTTTAGTAACATGGTTCAGTGTAAAGTCAGAGTAATCATAGTAACTGTGTGTCTAAACATCAAGGGTAAAACCCGAGGAATCACCCTCGGTGAACTCCACTCAATGTAATCATCAAGGTGAACGTGAGAGGAATCACCCTCGAAGTTCACACTTGAGGGGGTTGCACGACAGAGTCGTATCGGAAGTGGTTAAGGAGGAAATCACCCTCGATGACCACGACCGAATGACTACACTACAGGGTTAACATCAGAAGTGCTGAAGAGGTTCACCCTCGGTACTCGATAGTAACCCAGTAGTGTTGAGCAACTAAGGGGAAGTGATGTGCGGTGTCGGGGCCTGGTCTTCGATCACGTAGATCGAGTCGTCGATGATGAAGCAGGGGCAACAAGGACAAGTGGGGGGGGGGGTCACTGATGGATCACTAACCAACCTATACTAAGCAGTTTAGGATAAGCATGTAAGGTACAACAGCAGATACAAAAGCAGGCTATGCATCAGAATAGGAGCAAACAATTACAGTAGCAAAATCTAATGCAAGCATGAGAGAATGGAATGGGCGATATCGGGATGATCAAAAGGGGGGGGGCTTGCCTGGTTGCTCTGGCAAGGAGGGGTCGTCGTCGACGTAGTCGATCACAGGGGCGTCATCGGTCTCGGGGTCTACCGGGGAGAAGAGGGGGAAGAAACAGTAATTATAAAGCAGGCATAGCATCACAAAGCATAACATGGCAATAAGCTGTGCTGGGTGTGATCTAACGTATGGCTACACGACCTAGGAGAAGGGGGAATTCAACCGGGAATATTTCCCCGGTTCCAGACCTGTGTCAGACAAATGACCGGAGGGGGAAAGTCCCACGTTCAGATAGTTAGAGGTATCTGACAGGTAAACAGATCGCGTATTCGGATTCGTCACGTTTTTCTGAGCAACTTTCATGTAGAAAACATTTCCATCCGAGTTACGGTTTATTTTTTATGATTTTCTATAGTTTTAAAGGTTTTCTGAAATTATTTAAATAACAAAATTAACAGAATAGGAATATGACGTCAGCATGACATGGAGATGACGTCAGCAGTCAACAGTCAAGTTGACTGGTCAAAGCTGACCAATGGGGGCACTGGGACCCACATGTCAGCCTCTGCTGGCTTAACAGTGGATTAACTAAACTAACAGGGTCAATTAGGAGAGTGGGCCCCCGGCGTCAGTGAGTGTTTTAGGTTAACTAATCATTTTTATTTATAAAACATTATTAGACTAATATAACAGAGGGGGGGCCCACATGTCAGTGGCTGGGGTTGCCCAGTCAGCATGTTGACTGGGTCAACCCAGTCAACGGGGCCCCCTGGACCCACTGGTCAGCGACCCAGGGGCGGGGCCCACCTAGCCACGCAGATGGCCGGCGCCGGAGTTGCTCCGGTGGCCTCCCGCGGCGGCGAGCTCGCCGGAGATGCCCGGAAAATCGCTACGGGCCACCGTTTCGCGCGGTTTTGCTTGCGTTCGAACGAGTAGATCGTCCCGCATCGATCTATTGTGATCCTAGGTGCGGGGGTGGCCGGAGTGAAGCTCAACGACGACCGCGGGCGGCGCCGGAATACGGGCATCTCCGAAACCTACGCTACGGGCTGCGTTCTAGCTAACAAACGGCGCTAGCGGGCTCTACGGACCTCCGGAAACTCGACGGAGGCCACGGCTTGGCTCGGAGATGGACAGGGTGAGCGCAACGAGCTCGCGAATGAGGCCGCATGCGGCAATGGTGACGGCGGCGCCGCGAGCCATCTACGGTGCATGAGGGGGAACCGGAGGAAGGAGGAGGGTGCGGAGGCTTACGGCGCGGCACACGGAGGCCCTTGAGTGAACGGGAGCGGAGAGGGGAGGCGGAATCGATCGCGGCGGACGACGGCGACCGAGGTTGGGGAAAAGCTTGACCCGGCCGCTGCAGGGCACTCCAGCTCGTCCTGAAGCGCGGGGTCGACGAGGACGACGTAGAAGGAGCACGGGGACCCGGTGGCTCGACGAATGGTGGTCGGGCCACGCCTACGGCGAGGCTTCGGCGGCGGTCTCGCTCGGGCGAGGGGGGGAGAGAGCGGCCGAGATGGAGAGGGGAGTGGGTGGAGGTAGGTGGGGGAAGGCAGGGCAAGTGGGAGGCGAGGGGGCCGAGGCGTCGAGGCGTGGAGGCCTTATCCTCCCCTCGACGCCGGCGAGGGGGTCCGGTGGCGACCGCGCCCTGTAGCGGCGCGCGACTGAGGAACAGGAAGGGGGCGCGGTGCGGGGAGTTGGGCCGGCTGGTTGAGGTGGGCCAAGGCCCATGGGGGGCACGGTGGCCAGCTGGGCCGGTCGGCCCAGTTGAGGGGGGGGGGGCTTTTCCTTTTCCTTTTGTTTTTTTTATTATTTTTCCAGCAGCATTTTGCCTTTTCCTTTTAGCCCATTAGGACTTTGCAAAATTATGTCATTGGCCAAGATAATTTCAAGGAATTATTGTGCACTGCCACAAAAAGGTTGGGAGGCTTTTGGAATAGTTTGAACTTTTTATAAAGTAAAAAGCCATTTAAACTATTGTTTTAGCCACTGTTTTAATTGCTTTAGGCCATTTAAACACCTTGCAAAATGTTGGTTCACCACCAATATTAACAAATGACTATTTGCCACAAGATGAACATTTTAGATCTCCTGTCTGACAAATTAAGAGTTTTGACTTTAGATTGTACTTGAATTTGAATCGGTGATTTGGAACAAGTGAAGATTAGCAACAGTAACAATGATGACAAGGCATCATTAGAAGGGGATTACTGTAGCATGATTCTCGGGGTGTTACAAATCTCCTCCACTACAAGAAATCTCGTCCCGAGATTTAAGAGGTGGAGTAAGGGAGAAAGACTCAGGAAAAACGGAGCTCAATACAAGAAAGATACCTGGGGGCTATCTCAGTGAACGTGGCATAGAGGCATCTCTCGAATTGAAATCCAAGAAAGTCATCAAGAGCAAGGTAAGAAGGTGCAATAAGAAGCTTCAACATGGTAGGCGATCATTCGTTGCCTGGAACAGAGGGTGAAAGGGGTTCAGAGCAATGGGAATAAGTATTGCGTCTGATACCAGAATAGATCGCCTCTCGGAAGGCGGCTCGGGATTCTCATAAGAAGCCAAGCATGAGAAATAACCTTAGAAACAAGGGTGTACAGGAGAGTCAAGTTCCGATCCTGTGGAACTTTGGGTAATGGGCCCACCATGAGGGTTAAAAGTAGAAAGGGAGGTCGATAGCAAGGCATGTCAGATGATAGACTGTCAATTATGTTGTCAACAACGTTGGTACCTAGGGCGAGGGACGGAGAGAACTATTTTCCTGCTCGTTTGAACGAGGCGGACCAATAGGCAAAGTTCTCATCCATCGGTGGTTACCGGAATGTCACCAACATTAATAACAGGGTCGTACCGACTGATTTGTACCTCGAGGTGTTTCCATAAGCAGGGGATTATTTCCGCTTATAACATATATAGATCTCCAGAAAGGTTAAGCAAACCAATGAAAAGGAAAATGTGTTTAAACACAAGATTTAGGAGTGTAACTTTCCCAAGGAAAGGCGGAGCATGATATACACGATAGTACATCAACTACTTGTCCATTTAGTTAATGGGGCAAGGAGAATCATGATGTCTACCCATACAGCGGTGTTTGGATAATTGATGAAGAAACATTTAGCATGGCGCCTCAAATGTTCTTAATGATGTTCGGAGTAACACAGTCATACTTTTGGATAGCATTGACATGGTCATCAGGTAAAGGCCGGGCTTCGAAAACACAATGTTCCCTCGGGAATTTTTTTTTTTGAACCTCTCATAAATTTTACCAGGAAATTATGAGGATGTGGTCGATGGGTTCAGCAAAAATCCATCGACGTGTCAAAAAGGATGTATTTCCAAAATTTAAATGAACAATTTCGTGTTGGGGGAGGCAAGAATGTTGTCGATGATAACACAAATCATCGAGGGGCAAGGATGGATTTCTCATCATGAATTCAATTGTTAACCTGAAAGAGCATCAGAATGTCGATGGTGATCACGACACATTTGTCGAGAGATTTCATGGAGATGTAATCGATTGGCAACGACATTAAGTCAAAGGAATGATGAAGCAAAAGGTTATTGGAACCACAGGTACGACACAAACTTGAAATCAAGCTTGTTGTTCAAGGAAAAATGATATGACGAGGAAGATCGACGTAAGCTTAGCTCATCGTCGAAAACTTTGCTTCGGGAAGAAGGACCAGGTAGCACAGTTAAAAAGTTGCACAATAATGATATAGCCGATCAGGCTAGGAATGACTTGAAGGATTAAATAACTCATAAGCCACGAAGATTATTTAGAGTTATTGAATTGGAGTGCGGAAGTGATTCACTTACCAGTGTTCTCGAGTGACTGATAACTCAGAACCCGGGGGAAATTCTAAAATCGGTGAGAAGTAATACTAGATGAATATTCATAGGAAGCAACTCAGTTGTTTGATATTCTCGAGATACCAGGGGTAATACTCGAAGGTAGACCATATTATAGTTTGGACATGTGTATTGATATGCAGAAGACAAGCACTTCAACTTGCCTGAGAAAGGGGATCAAAGAAGACAATCTTGGTTGGAACCACGATTGCAAAGGCCAAAATCACAAATACAGGATCAAATTATACCAAGGGAATAATTGTTGTTACGAGAAGCTTCCATGATAAGACCTACGTCGTTTCCATGGGCATGAACACAAAGTTCAAGGTCGACTCCAACTTCTCCAATGCATAACCTTTCATTCACTTCTCGCGTTAAATGAATTTGTAATGTTGAAATATTATCTGGCAAGACACCAGAAGAGTATGACTCGTGAAAACTCTTGGGTTCACATGCATGGATTAAGGAAGACATAGGTTCAATCCATAGGGCATCTTGGGAACATATACCACAAACTTCCAGAGCATATAATATCAGCACAATAGCATAGCATGGTTGACAATAAGCAGAGGATACAATTTACCGAAGGCAATATGTGTCAGGGGAAGAGCGCACGAGATTTGAATATGAAGGACATTGCTGGATAATAATCCAACAACGGATTCAGCGGTCCTCAATGGATCTGATGTGAGTATCAGTACTCAATCAGAAGAGGGAAAGAATGCAAAGGCATCAGATTATAGAGACAGCTGAATAATCCGACATTCAAGTTGAAGGGAACTAGGTGGACAATCAATTACAACATGATTGGCCGAGATCCAACTCATGTCCAGAATGACGTATGAGCAAGAAGGTCAAATTTCAGGGTTCAACTGATGATTGCGAGCAATTCAAAGATAATGAATCAATAGGCTCGGGATGACAATGACAAAGGATGTTAATGAATATTGCTGGGCATAGGGATTTAACCACAATGCAGGCAGACAAGACTTTCGGGAGCACTAGGCTGCAGAGGATCTTTGGGAGATCGAATTGCATTCAAAGAATTTTGTGAGACATATGATCAACTAGGGATGAACGAATCCCCAACAAGTGTGAGGAATTATTCGTAGGGTTATTCAGGTGGAAAAGAGCTGCAAGGCAGTCGGAAAAGGATTCTCAAAAGTCAAAGAATACTTTCGGGTATCTTGTAACAACAGGAACGATCTGGGGAAGAGTGTACAAGCGGCAAGTATGTTATTCACGGGGACTAACGGTGGTCAGGAACTGCAAAGTAGTGGGCACAGGGTCTCGGGAAACATCGACGAGTATCTGCAGAATCTTCTGGCGAAGCAAGCGATCATCTGTAGTGAAGGGGCTCTCCGGGAGGAAGTGGTTACGAGATCCTAGAGTCAAAGTTAGTAAAATCTTTAACCCAAATAGACAAAAGATCAGAGTCCCAGAGTATAGACGAGGAATAAAAGATCCTAATACCACCCAATGGCGACGTGGGCCCATAAGACACACAGCCATGTTAGTAAAAGTTTTTTTTTAGTGACTAGACTCAACTTCGGCCAAGGAGTTGGAAAGGGGGCTACCTACAGGCAGTCGGCTCTGATACCAACTTGTGACGCCCTCGATTCAATCGTACACTAATCATACACGCAAATGTGTACGATCAAGATCAAGGACTCACGGGAAGATATCACAACACAACTCTAGACACAAATTAAAATAATACAAGCTTTATATTACAAGCCAGGGGCCTCGAGGGCTCGAATACATAAGCTTGAATACACAAGAGTCAGCGGAAGCAACAATATCTGAGTACAGACATAAGTTAGACAAGTTTGCCTTAAGAAGGCTAGCACAAAAGCAACATCGATCGAAAAGGCAAGGCCTCCTGCCTGGGAGCCTCCTATCTACTCTTAGTCGTCGGCGTCCGTCACGTGGTAGTAGGCACCCTCGGGGTAGCAGCTGTCGTCAAAGGTGGCATCTGGCGCCTGGACTCCACCATCTGGTTGCAACAACCAGAAAGAAGAAAGAAGGGGGAAAAGGGGGAGCAAAACAACCGTGAGTACTCATCCAAAGTACTCGCAAGCAAGGATCTACACTACATATGCAACATTATCAAAGGAAGGCTGTATATGTGGACTGGGCTGCAGAAATGCCAGAATAGAGAGAAGGCCTAGTCCTATCGAAGACTAGCATCTTCTGGAAACCACCATCTTGCAGCAAACAGGAGGGAGTAGAGTAGCATAAAGTAAAGTAGTAGTAGTGTTATCAACCTCGGCCAGAGATCCTTTCTCGACTCCCTGCGAGAAAGCAATCCCAGAGCCATACTATCCGGTTATCACCTCATCACAAACCAATTCTCATCACAAGTATCCAGTTCTAGTTGTATCGATCAGGATACAACTCCAAGTGTCCGTTACCGTAGGACAGGCTATGCATAGATTAGTTCTTCCCTGCAGGGGTGCACCAACTTACCCACCACGCTCGCTTAACTCCGGCCGGACACACTTTCCTGGGTCATGCCCGGCCTCGGCCAAACAATACGCCGCAACCCGACCTAGGCTTAATAGAGAGGCCAGCACGCCGGACTAAACCTATGCCCCCAGGGGTCATGGGCCATCTCCCCGGGAACTCCTGCACGTTGCGTGGGCGGCCGGTGAGCAGACCTAGCTACCTCCTTCAACAAGGTAGGTGCTTGCGCAGTCCAACCCGGCGCGCGCCGCTCCGTCGCTGACGTCTAATAAGCTTCGGCTGATGTACACGACGCAGAACGCCCATACTATGCCCATGTGATGGTTAGTGCTATCAGGCCAGAGGCCCCTCGGATCAAATATCCAAATCGTAGTGGATTAGGAGCAAGCGGTAACAAGCAGAGACTCACGAAAGATGTGACCCCGTTGCCCCGTCTCGAGGACTTGCGGCAAGGGCTAAGAATGCCCGGCCACGCCTCGTAATTATCCCTCGGGCACCTTCCAGGTCAACCCGACTCCACGTCACTCGCAATTATGCTCGCGCGGGTACCCCTCAGGGCGGACCCGTCTTTAGTAACATGGTTCAGTGTAAAGTCAGAGTAATCATAGTAACTGTGTGTCTAAACATCAAGGGTAAAACCCGAGGAATCACCCTCGGTGAACTCCACTCAATGTAATCATCAAGGTGAACGTGAGAGGAATCACCCTCGAAGTTCACACTTGAGGGGGTTGCACGACAGAGTCGTATCGGAAGTGGTTAAGGAGGAAATCACCCTCGATGACCACGACCGAATGACTACACTACAGGGTTAACATCAGAAGTGCTGAAGAGGTTCACCCTCGGTACTCGATAGTAACCCAGTAGTGTTGAGCAACTAAGGGGAAGTGATGTGCGGTGTCGGGGCCTGGTCTTCGATCACGTAGATCGAGTCGTCGATGATGAAGCAGGGGCAACAAGGACAAGTGGGGGGGGGGTCACTGATGGATCACTAACCAACCTATACTAAGCAGTTTAGGATAAGCATGTAAGGTACAACAGCAGATACAAAAGCAGGCTATGCATCAGAATAGGAGCAAACAATTACAGTAGCAAAATCTAATGCAAGCATGAGAGAATGGAATGGGCGATATCGGGATGATCAAAAGGGGGGGGGCTTGCCTGGTTGCTCTGGCAAGGAGGGGTCGTCGTCGACGTAGTCGATCACAGGGGCGTCATCGGTCTCGGGGTCTACCGGGGAGAAGAGGGGGAAGAAACAGTAATTATAAAGCAGGCATAGCATCACAAAGCATAACATGGCAATAAGCTGTGCTGGGTGTGATCTAACGTATGGCTACACGACCTAGGAGAAGGGGGAATTCAACCGGGAATATTTCCCCGGTTCCAGACCTGTGTCAGACAAATGACCGGAGGGGGAAAGTCCCACGTTCAGATAGTTAGAGGTATCTGACAGGTAAACAGATCGCGTATTCGGATTCGTCACGTTTTTCTGAGCAACTTTCATGTAGAAAACATTTCCATCCGAGTTACGGTTTATTTTTTATGATTTTCTATAGTTTTAAAGGTTTTCTGAAATTATTTAAATAACAAAATTAACAGAATAGGAATATGACGTCAGCATGACATGGAGATGACGTCAGCAGTCAACAGTCAAGTTGACTGGTCAAAGCTGACCAATGGGGGCACTGGGACCCACATGTCAGCCTCTGCTGGCTTAACAGTGGATTAACTAAACTAACAGGGTCAATTAGGAGAGTGGGCCCCCGGCGTCAGTGAGTGTTTTAGGTTAACTAATCATTTTTATTTATAAAACATTATTAGAATAATATAACAGAGGGGGGGCCCACATGTCAGTGGCTGGGGTTGCCCAGTCAGCATGTTGACTGGGTCAACCCAGTCAACGGGGCCCCCTGGACCCACTGGTCAGCGACCCAGGGGCGGGGCCCACCTAGCCACGCAGATGGCCGGCGCCGGAGTTGCTCCGGTGGCCTCCCGCGGCGGCGAGCTCGCCGGAGATGCCCGGAAAATCGCTACGGGCCACCGTTTCGCGCGGTTTTGCTTGCGTTCGAACGAGTAGATCGTCCCGCATCGATCTATTGTGATCCTAGGTGCGGGGATGGCCGGAGTGAAGCTCAACGACGACCGCGGGCGGCGCCGGAATACGGGCATCTCCGAAACCTACGCTACGGGCTGCGTTCTAGCTAACAAACGGCGCTAGCGGGCTCTACGGACCTCCGGAAACTCGACGGAGGCCACGGCTTGGCTCGGAGATGGACAGGGTGAGCGCAACGAGCTCGCGAATGAGGCCGCATGCGGCAATGGCGACGGCGGCGCCGCGAGCCATCTACGGTGCATGAGGGGGAACCGGAGGAAGGAGGAGGGTGCGGAGGCTTACGGCGCGGCACACGGAGGCCCTTGAGTGAACGGGAGCGCAGAGGGGAGGCGGAATCGATCGCGGCGGACGACGGCGACCGAGGTTGGGGAAAAGCTTGACCCGGCCGCTGCAGGGCACTCCAGCTCGTCCTGAAGCGCGGGGTCGACGAGGACGACGTAGAAGGAGCACGGGGACCCGGTGGCTCGACGAATGGTGGTCGGGGCCACGCCTACGGCGAGGCTTCGGCGGCGGTCTCGCTCGGGCGAGGGGGGGAGAGAGCGGCCGAGATGGAGAGGGGAGTGGGTGGAGGTAGGTGGGGGAAGGCAGGGCAAGTGGGAGGCGAGGGGGCCGAGGCGTCGGGGCGTGGAGGCCTTATCCTCCCCTCGACGCCGGCGAGGGGGTCCGGTGGCGACCGCGCCCTGTAGCGGCGCGCGACTGAGGAACAGGAAGGGGGCGCGGTGCGGGGAGTTGGGCCGGCTGGTTGAGGTGGGCCAAGGCCCATGGGGGGCACGGTGGCCAGCTGGGCCGGTCGGCCCAGTTGAGGGGGGGGGGCTTTTCCTTTTCCTTTTGTTTTTTTTTATTATTTTTCTAGCAGCATTTTGCCTTTTCCTTTTAGCCCATTAGGACTTTGCAAAATTATGTCATTGGCCAAGATAATTTCATGGAATTATTGTGCACTGCCACAAAAAGGTTGGGAGGCTTTTGGAATAGTTTGAACTTTTTATAAAGTAAAAAGCAATTTAAACTATTGTTTTAGCCACTGTTTTAATTGCTTTAGGCCATTTAAACACCTTGCAAAATGTTGGTTCACCACCAATATTAACAAATGACTATTTGCCACAAGATGAACATTTTAGATCTCCTGTCTGACAAATTAAGAGTTTTGACTTTAGATTGTACTTGAATTTGAATCGGTGATTTGGAACAAGTGAAGATTAGCAACAGTAACAATGATGACAAGGCATCATTAGAAGGGGATTACTGTAGCATGATTCTCGGGGTGTTACATCTTGTGTCCCCAACACACCCAATACAATGGTAAATTGTATAGGTGCACTAGTTCGGCGAAGAGATGGTGATACAAGTGCAATATGGATAGTAGATATAGGTTTTTGTAATCTGAAAATATAAAAACAGCAAGGTAACTAATGATAAAAGTGAGCGTAAATGGTATTGCAATGATAGGAAACAAGGCCTAGGGTTCATACTTTCACTACTGCAAGTTCTCTTAACAATAATAACATAGATAGATCATATAAAAAGCCCTCAACATGCAACAAAGAGTCACTCCAAAGCCACTAATAGCGGAGAACAAACGTAAAGATTATGGTAGGGTACGAAACCACCTCAAAGTTATTCTTTCAGATCGATCTATTAAAGAGTTCGTACTAGAATAACACCTTAAGACACAAATAAACGAAAACCCTAATGTCACCTAGATACTCCATTGTCACCTCAAGTATCCGTGGGCATGATTATACGATATGCATCACACAATCTCAGATTCATCGAACCAACACAAAGTACTTCAAAGAGTGCCCCAAAGTTTCTACCAGAGAGTCGAAAAAACGTTTGCCAACCCCTATGGATAGGTTCATGGGGGGAACACGCAAGTTGGTCACCAAAACATACATCAAGTGGCACGTGATATCCCATTGTCACCACGGATAAACACGGCAAGACATACATCAAGTGTTCTCAAATCAAAGACTCAATCCGATAAGATAACTTCATAGGGGAAACTCAATTCATCACAAGAGAGTAGAGGGGGAGAAACATTATAAGATCCAACTATAATAATAAAGCTCGCGATACATCAAGATCGTGCCATAGAGAGAACACGAGAGAGAGAGAGAGAGAGAGAGATCAAACACATAGCTACTGGTACATACCCTCAGCCCCGAGGGTGAACTACTCCATCCTCGTCATGGAGAGCGTTGGGATGATGAAGATGGCCACCGGTGATGGGTTCCCCCTCTAGCAGAGTGCCATAACGGACTCCCGAGTGGTTTTCGGTGGCTACAGAGGCCTGCGGCGATGGAACTCCCGATCTATCTTGATATCCGATGTTTTTCGGGTACATAGGCTTATGTAGGCGAAAGAAGTCGGTCGGGAGGTGCTCGAGGGGCCCACGAGACAGGGGGCGCGCCCTACAGGGGGGGGGCGCCCTCCTATCTCGTGGATGCCTCGAGGATCTTCTGACATGAACTCCAAGTCTCTAGGATCATATTCTTGCAAAAAATCACGATGCCGAAGGTTTCATTCCGTTTGGACTCCATTTGGTATTCCTTTTCTTCGAAATACCAAAACATGCAGTAAAACAACAATTTGGGTTGGGCCTCCGGTTAATATGTTAGTCCCAAAAGTACTATAAAAGTGAATAATAAAGCCCGTAATCATTCAAAACAGATAATAAAATAGCATGAATGCTTCATAAATTATAGATACGTTGGAGACGTATCGCCTCCCTCGTGATGTTGGCCAGGTCTGAGGCCCTCCAGAGGAGAGTCCCCGAGCCCAGCTAGAGGGGGGTGCCAGGGGCGCCTTCCTATGCAAGAGGGGAAGGCGCCCCATCAGTGGGCGCAGGTCCTGAGGCACGGTCGTCAGGCGCCCCATCTTCCTGTGATCCTTGGTGGAGCAGCTGCTTCTTCTTCTTGTGGACGACCTCAGGGAAGTAGGCGACGCCTTCGTCATGCAGGTTATTGACTGCCGCAGCCTGGTAGGCGCTCGAGGGAGCATACCGCATCCTTTTCGTCACACGCGACCGTAATGATGCCGTAGGTTCCTGGCATCTTGCAGACATTGTAGCCATGATGTTTTGCATCCATGAACTTGGATAGGGTCGGATACCCAAAGATGGCGTTGTACAGGAGGTGAATATGGGAAACAACATAGTCAATGAGCTCGGTGCGGTAGTTGTCGCGCTTGCCGAAGGTGACAGGGAGGCGGATATGCCCTACGGGGTGGTGGAGCCGTCGGTCACTCCTGAGAAAGGCTTGGTGGGCAGGAGCTAGTCGTAGGGCACTTGGAACCTATTAAACGTCTCAACAGAGAGGACATTGAGCCCGCCATCGATGAGTGTCTTGGTGATGAGTACATTGCTGATGGTAGGCAAGCAGAGCATCGGGAGGGCGCCAGCAGTGACGGCGCACTTGATATGATCATCTGAGTCATAGGTGATGGCGTAATTGCACCACCTGAGCGAACGCATCGCCTCGAGCTTGGTTATGGTTGCGTTCACCTCGCGCGCGAACTGCTTGAAGATGCGATGGGAGGTTGGGGCCTGAGCCCCACCTAGGATGCAAGCAATAGCACGAGGCACTTGGAAGCCCCCAGCCCCATCATCCTGGTGGTGGTCTTCGTTCCTTCTAGGTGGTGGTGGCAGCGAAGGAAGGCCTGCGTTTCCCTGAGGACAGTCCTCACGAGGCTGATCCCTCTAGGGACCCTCATGAGGCTGGCCTTGCTAGCGGTCCTCACGAGGCTGGTCGCTCCAGTCCTGGTGGGAGTCGTCGTTGTCCTAGCGCCCTCCGTCTCGCGTCCACCACGACCGTAGCCTCGGTCGTTATGCTCGGGGCGACAACCAAGGCGCCCCTCACAGATGGCCCTGAGCTCTTGGCAGTCATTGGTGTTGTGGTTGTGCATGTTGTGTTCTTGGATGACTCCGGGTGGTCACAGCCGCGCTTCATCTCTGGTTCAGCCACGAGCACAACTGGCCCCTTGCACATCACATCCTTGGCCTTGGCTTTCTTGTCTTCTGGGTCAGCCTCGGGAAGCTCCACTAGGGAGAGGCGACCTTCCTCAATTGTCGCACATTTGGTTGCCATGTTAAACATCTCCAGAGCTATGCACAGGTCCTCGTGAATGGCAAGCTCTTCCTTCATCTTGACGTCCCAGACGCCACCAGTGAACACCGAAATGATGGCCTCGTCCGACACCTTGGGAATCTTGAGGTGAACGTTGTTGAAGCGCTAGATGCTTTTGCAAGGTCTCTCCTGGCTGCTGCTTGTTGCAGCGCAGGTCACCCGCAGCCGGTGGGCGGTCACGAGTGCCCTGGAAGTTGGCAATGAAGCACTCTCGCATCTCATCACAAGAGGAGATTGATCCTGCAAGGAAGTTCAAGAGCCACGAGCGTGCGCCGTCCTTGAGGGCCATGGGGAACCACTTCGCCATGACTTTCTTGTCGCCGTTGGCCGCCTCGATGCTTAGCTCATAGAGATGCAGGAACTCAGCAGGGTCAGGGGTGCCGTCATAGCGTGGAGGCAGGTCTTCCTGGAACTTCCCAGGCCAGATGACACGGCTAGCTCCGGAGTGAATGCTTGGCAGCCCGCTGCGCTCACAGGAATCCGCAGTGGAGGTGGAGCTAGGTCTTGGTGCTCGCACGCCACCGCCTCGGGCGGCATGCCGTCTTGATGTGGCGGTGCCAGGAGCGCACGCGCCTCTCCATGTGGCCTCTGCACCACTTGGTAGCTCACCTCGTCGCACGCGGGCGCCCTGCGCTACGGATCGCACCGAGGAACCCCTAGCCTTGCCTCGATGATGGCATCATGCCTGGGAGGTGGAGGAGGTGCTCCATGAGTTACGTCACCTGCGGCAGGCGGCGGGTGAGGCAGCGAGCGAGACGGTGCAAGAGACTCTCCGGCGGCAGTGATGAGCTCAGCAATGCGGTAAAGTCAATCCTCGTAGAGGTCATCGACCAGGTGGTAGCGCAGAAGCTCATGTGCCATGAGTAGCGCATCCTGCGCGTTCGTTGGTCCATGACGAGCATCGAAAGACGAAGCCGCTGGAGTCAGCGATGGGGTGGCGGTCTGCAGGGCCGGTGGCGGCGTTCGCCACTGGCAACGGGGGACGGTGAGGGTAGCCATCGCCCGTCGGTGCTGTCTGAGCGACGCGGGCAGCGAGGGTGGCCCGAAGCTCAGCACGAGCTCGACGAGCGTCAACCATGGGAGCAGCGGAGCGGTGGCGAGTCGACCAGTGGGAGAGAGGCTCCAACGCACCCCTACCTGGCACGCCAAATGTCGGATTTTAGGCTCCGCAGACCGTGGATAGATTCGAACTCTAGGGTGCATGTGAAGAACTCAACCTCCCTAGTCTACCACCTCGTCGATCCCATGGCCTAGCTCGATGAACTGGACGGAAATAGGACACAATAGTTTACCCATGTTTGGGCCACCTTGTGGTGTAAAACCCGACTCCTGCTTTGTGGTGAATTAGCCTCGAGGAGGGCTGAGGATGAACTAGTATAGTGGAAGAACAACCTCAGGAGGTGTTTTCTTGTGCTTGGGTAAGCTTGTGAGAGTGAGGATCGACTGGATCCGGATCCCCTGCTATGGTGGTGGCTAGGCTATATTTATAGTGGCCTTGGTCCTCTCCCCAAAATTAAGGCGGGAAGGGATACCACAATGGCCAAATTCGAAGGGACACAACTAGTACATCTCATCCTGACAAAAGGTAGTCTTCAGCTGCAAAGCTTCTGGTCATGACGCCGTGGTGGGCTCGGTGATGACCTCCGTCGTGCCGTCCTGGCGGTCTTGGTCTTGTAGCATGGAAATGGAAACCTTTGGTTGATCCCTTGGGACTCCGCTCCTGTGCCTGCCTCTTTAGCACCAAAGAGGAAACTATTTTACTACGCCCGCTAGTGCCCGCCTGGCCTTGGTCATCATGGCTCGCGTCATCCGAACCTCACAAGGTGAGGGCTTGCATAGAAATCTCCGCTCCTCAGGAGCCAGCCCGATGAGGCCACTCCTTCTGGAGGTCTTGATGTCGTCCTCCTCGCGAAGCTTGGCCCCTCGCGAGGGTCTTGTGTTGTTGGTGCTAACGATGGGCCATACCAGGTCGTCGATGAAGCCATGCGGTGGTCCGCAGGCAGGCAGGTCTGGGTACCTCGGTTGCCAGAACGCCGACATAAACATGATGAGAAGAAAGTATGAGGTATGAAATAATCCCTTTTTCCAATCTTGTATATATATTTATGTGGCCCCCAAATCTTAGACATAGGAAAGAATGAGTATGTGTGAGATTTGCATAGAATTGTGACTCCTACTGTAGCCCCAAAGGACTGGGTTGGTATGAAAATAACCAGCCGGATCTTTGAAAATATGCCCTCATATAATTTTGAGAGTGACATTTAGCCCACAAGGGCTCGCTCATCTCTGTGAGAGAGTCGAGTCTTAAAAATGTTGATCGTGGCTAATGAACTAAAAAAAAGCTGTTTAGCCCCCAATGGCCGGCTCATCTCCATGAGATGAGTCGGGTCTTTTCTTCCTATTATTTTGAAAAAATGACTTGCATTAGCCCCCAAGTGCCATGTAGGGTGCTTACAACTACTTGGGACTTAAGTATAGAATAATTTGTGCCTCTTGTAGCCCCCAAGGGCTGGGTCGCCCGATTATGCCGACTTGGGACATAAATGACATTGTTAATGATCATTTGTCTAAACTGCAGGATATACTAAATGATGTCGAGTCAAAAGTGACCGGCTTAAAAAATAAACTTGAAGTGGAACAGGTCTTGCGAGTGAAGGTAGAATCAAGCCTGCAAGGAATCCATCAATCTACCGACGAAGAAATGGAGGACGTCAAGGCCACCTTTGATGCCGAAAGAGCCGCCTTTGAGACTGAAAAGGCCGCCTTAATCAATTGGGCAGTAGAGGCTGAGAGCCGGCTTGAGGTTGGAACACAAGAGGTGCAAGGCCTGAAACATCATGTCACAAATATGACTGTAGCCATTTTTGGCAAGCAGCCCTTTGAATTCTGTCTTGATAAGTCACGTGCCAACTTCCAGGTTAAAACAGAATTGGTAGTGTGGCTTTGTGACCCTTATGTGTTTTGAACTTTCAGGTAGAAAAAATGGAAACATTGTCCAGGTGCCCTAAGTGAAGTTGAAAGCCATATATGCCTTCTTAGAAGAATTGTATGTAGGGAGTTTGCATACCATTATGGCTAGGCGGGAAAGAGCCTCCAAAGTTTATAAAAGATGTGCTTAAATAGTTGTCTACTATCCCCAAGCAGATTGAAGAATGGAAAAGATCAGCCACCTGAGCTGACACTATGATGTCACTTGGTCGTACTAAGGCTTACTTGCCAGAGATGGAGCCGACTGAAATGTATGGTGGGTTTCCTGAATTCAGTATTGACGGCTGCCAATTTTCTTAAGCAGACTATGCTCGTTGATTAAAGGGGACCCGCGTCCTAGTGAGTGAACTAGCTGGAGGACTTGACCTGAGCAAGTATCAACCTGCTTATGACGAGGGGAACACACGGGTTAACTCGCCAACGTTTGAACCATTTGACTTAACTCCTACACAGTGTAAGCATATATTTGCTCCCGATGTTGATCCGTCCATTGTCATACAAGATGATGCAATCTTCCAACAATTAATAACCATCAAATGGGATCTGAACAACCTTCAGATCAAAGTAGAGGAAGAGCTCGCACGGGATAACCCGGAACCATCGAACATTGGAGATCGCCAAGAAAGTTTTAACCCAGAGAGCGACAACCTGGAGGATTCATGGGCCGACTTACAGGAGTAAATGAATCTTAAAAAACTTGTTGATGTTTTGAGCCCAACTGTGGCTCTATAATGGGGTAGTAACAATACTTGCTTCATCTGTGATGTTGTATGCTTGATACTTTTGCAGAATATATTTGAACAAGTCCGGTGTTTTGTTAATCCGCTAGATATCCTTATGATTGTAGTATGGTTCTGCTTGTAATGATGAGAAATTGTTGATAATCCGGGACATCTATTCAAGTCTTTGACACTTGGCCGTTTAGTAGTGTTGATAGATAATAACCTGGTGTTCTGTTTAATCCGGTGACTCATGATTGTTGGGGGCTCACGGCCCAACAGAGGCCCATTCCTGTGAAAAGGCCGGGCCGTTTGACTTGGTCAAAAGGTGACGGGCCGGCCCATGCAAAGCCTGTTAACGGCCTGTTCGCATATAGCCCATTTACAGCCCGCTAACCCAAGGCCCGTTACACCCTATCCGAATTAGGCCCAGTAGCGTCATCTGGGCCATCCAATATAATTCCAGCCTATTTTCACTTCTGGCCCATGTATGGCCCATGACGTCTTTCGGCCCATATGAGGCCCTATGTAACTCTTGGCCTATTAATGGCCTCTGGTGAAACTGGCCCGCAAGGAACAATGTATTACTTTAGACCCATTAACAGCCCGTGGTGGAACTGGCCCGTAATGAATAGTGTATCACTTTATACCCATTAAGGGCCTGTTATTCAGTTGGGCCGTTTCTAGCCCATGTTATCTTTCTGCCTTCTCAGAGCCCATTTATTCTTGGGCTCATTTGCAGCATTCGGTTACTTATGGCCCGTTACTGTCATTTTCTGCTTGTGGGACAAATTCAGCCTGTCGTTACAGTCGGCCCGTTTGTGGTCCGTTAGTCTGTTGGTCCATTTTCATAGCATCACTAAATACGGCCTTTTAAAGGCCAATTATGGTCAGCCAATAAAACGTGTGATTTCCATTATAGGCCCGTCTACGGCCCATTAAAGGCCAGTACAAGACCCATAACTGAGTCGGCAACCCATGGATCCTACGTGACGTAGAAGGCCCATGGATCCTACGAGACGTAGAAGGCCCATGGATCCTGCGAGACATAGAAGGCCCATGGATCCTGCGATACCTAGAAGGCCCATGGATCCTACGAGACGTAGAAGGCCCATGGTCGGGCTAGTTGGCCCCCGTTTGAACGATATAGCATATTCAAAGAATTATCCTACTCAATACTATCACCTCTAAAAAGCATACACTATACAACAAAGAGATCAAGGCATAGAAAGGTAGAATAATCCTACACTATACAATAAAGAAATTACAGCCGATTATACCCACTGGGCATTATGGTACGACACAGGTGATAATAAAGCATACACAAACAACAAATTACATACACTGGGCAAATACGGATCATACATCATGGACGCGCATCAACTTAACTCCATTTGAACTATAATCTCTTCAGAAAATAGGATTGGCCGGATTCAGATAGCACAAATTTCAGTCTGCAAAATCTCCAATTCCTTCATGGTTACCTCGGTGTCTTGTTTCATTTTTTTGACTCCTGCATCTAATACCTGCATGTCCAGTCTCAACTTGTTGATTATACGTTGACAATCATGTACACGTTGTCTTGCCACCTCTAGTTGATGCTCGAGAACATCAGCACATTCCAATTCCAATCCATAATCATTCGGTAACGGCCATGCCGCACTGCTCGCAGATTTTTGTGTTGATGTCACTTCATCCTGAAATGTTTCTATAAGTACACATGCCTAGGGCAAAAATATAGTTACAACAGTGAAGCGAACAAGACACTATTGTGTACTACGTGGCAAAACAGGACTAACAATAATGTGACACGTCACATTCACAAAAAAAATGTTACACGTCATGAAGCATAAGCAGGTCATATTTTAAAAATTATGAAAAAGATAGTCTGTGCAGCCTGCATACAGAAATCCCTCTTAGCTCACCAGAGGAGCATGATGTTGGGGCCCAATCGAAAACACAGACAAGTTACAAATTTAGACAGCACGTTGCGTATAAGTAAGCAAGCAGTTGGCCATTCTGTACCTCAATTGAAGTCTTAGGGAGCATAATGAACAGCAGAGGGTTTCATACAAACATACTACAGTAGGCAAAACTATGCAATCATTAGCGTAGTATAAACTAGATTGTGAGCCTCATGCAATAAATGCTGGTTAATAGACTTCAAAGCTTCAGGCACACTTCGGCAGAGTAATTAAATGGTAAGGCCTTTAATTATGTTAACTAATAGTGATACAAGTACCAAAGATCGGGCATAATTATTTGGGCATCTCATTAAGTGAGGACAAATAAAGCAATTGAAAAGAGAAAATTAACTATGCCTGAAACAAACAAGGCATTGAACTGTTGAGTTGCATACAGTGACTTACCTTAGCAGGTTGAAGAGGCTCAGCGCAGCTCCTACTTCTCTTGCAAGGCTCCTTCCTAACATCTTGTACTTGGAAATCCTCAATCTTATCTTCGTTGCACCCCCTCTGCAAGGTGACACAAACTAGTTACTCGTCTCCTTGGAAGATAAATATGCATACTTTTCAGTCCGTGAATACAAAAGGATGAGATTATAAGAAAACAACACCACATAATGAAACATGCCGCATCTCTTGCACTTGCACACAATGAAATGAGCATTTACTATGTCCGCACTATGTAAAAACTAGGCATACCTTCGAACTGGATCTCTAGGTACTCTTGGAGAGCCTACTATAGTGCACAGCCAAACCTTTATTCACCTATGAGTTAGACAAGGCCCCACTACAGCAGCCCTTAGTGTTTAAATCGTTGACAAGCTCTGTTAGAGTGTTAGGTCAAGAACAGCAAGTAATCAAAGCAAACAGTCCTAGTATGGCTGGCTGATGCAAACAAGCAATTGAACAGATGTGTGAGAAAATCTTACATATCAAGAAAAGAAGCAAAGAAGGAGGCTTAAAGACCATCACTTGACTGACCAGATTTAAGGGGCATATAAACATCATGTGCAACAGTTGAACTAACATAAACATTGCATACTCCAGATTCTACAGTTGAATGCACATGTATTAGGTTATGCCATGTATGATGATGCCTAAGTGTACAGATAGCAGGCAGGAGTGATTCATCATTGCACGCACAATTGAATTGCAGGTTAAGGGCCAGTTCGATTCCACCTTTTAAGGGTATATTGTCAAAATAAGCCATAAAAGATGTAAAGAAGTCATTTTTGAGTTATGGGCTTGGGCTTTACTAATTTCGCTTTGGAGGGGGGTGTTTCGGGTAGAACCTCACTAAAAATTGAAGGGAAGGGGAATAGTGAAATGACTCTGTTGTCTGCCCATATTACACTCAAAATGCAACAGCTGATGCCTGTGTCACACCTGACCCTCAAGTAAAAACAAACACGCAAGCATTCATTGCCCTGCCCGCTTGCATCTCCTCTCCCCTTTCCCTCTACCTCAATCCCCTGCCTGCAACACTAGGGTTCCTCCGGCGAGCCGTCGCCACTGGTCCCATCTGGCCTGGTCCTCGATGATGCTATGTCCAGCTAGGCTACATGGTCGGCGGGTAGGGGCAAATCTCCCTGGCTGCTCCTCCCTCTGGCGCCGCCCCTCATTCTCATGGTCTCTAGCAGCTGCTCCACTGTGGTTTATCCAACGCAGTACTCCGGCGGGCGCTGCACAACTACGGCTGTTGCCACACTGCGGCAGAAGGCACCTTGTTCCCCCGCCCCTCCTCCCAGGCCATGGCCTTGAGGTGCTGTTGAAGGATGAGCTCATCCAACAAGGTGAGTATCTCCTCTGATTTTTTGCCAAATTTTCATTATGATCCACTATACGATGAATTGCTATAAGCTGCTCCTGCTGCTGCTATATGATGCATCGCTATGAGTTGCTCCTGCTGCTACTATATGATGAATCGCTATGAGTTGCTGCTGCTGTATGATGAGTTGCTATGAGCTGCTGCTGCTGCTATATGATGAATTGCTATGAGCTGCTGCTGCTGCTATATGATGAGTTGCTACAAGCTACTCCTGCTGCTGCTATATGATGAATTGCTATGAGCTGCTCCTGCTGCTGCTATATGATGAATTGCTATGAGCTGCTGCTGGTATATGATGAATTGCAGACTGCTACTGCTATATGATGAGTTGCTATGAGCTGCTGCTGCTACTATATGATGCTTTCAGGTGGTGCTGCTATATGATAATAACCAGCCACTTGGACCATCGAATTTCAACAAATAATTGTTCTTCATTTAAATGTGGGTCATGCGTTCTTCGTTTAAATTAGGCAATGTGATCTCTATGGAAAACATTGACCAAAGTAGATTGTGCCAAGTAGATGGTATCTTTGTATTTGCATTTTGAGCAAATAGTGATGGTCTATTTTCCTATCATATTAATTACTGCATTGGGTTCAATTTGTGATGTTTGCAAGTCAAATTAATTTCCATATGGGCAGGAAAATGAAAAATATATATAATGCAATCTAGACTTTCCACTGATCATACCAAAGATAAGCTGAAAACGCAATGAAAAGAACTGGTTGGCGTATTACATGGAGCTTATATTCACAGGTGCTTATTTTCTTAGGATAACTCATAATAACTGTCCCAAAGAAACTTGGCTAATAGAAATGGCATACAAATAACATGTCACGATGATTGCAATGGAGGAGTGACGTACCATAGCACACTGTATAGGCTCACTGCTGCCTCTCCTTTTTTTGCGATGTTCCATGAATTTGTCACATACATCTTGTACTTTTTCATTGTGTAACCCTATCTGCAAGTTGACACGGCTAATTTCAGACATCTCTACATGATACTACATTGCATATCCCTTGCGCATATTTAAACCACCAATTAACGATTGTGTGCGTACCATAAACTAGCCATGACTCTGTATGCTGGACTGGCAGGCACTCTAAGGGAGCCTAATGTAGTGCACTGGAATTACTACATGCCAACTATGATTTTGTGTAATGTACTGCCCCTGTTCCTAAATATATGTCTTTGTAGAGATTCCAGTATGGACCACATACAGATGTATATAGATGCATTTTCGAGTGTAGATTCACTCATTCTGCTCCGTATGTAGCCTATAGTGGAATCTCTAGAAAGACTTATATTTAGGAATGGAGGTACGAGGTAGTATCATGTATGACATCTACATATCTAATTTAGCAGCCAGTAGTAGAAATCATTGTCTGCACAAAGGGATTGCTGGTCGAAAATCCTAGCAAAGCACGCTGGCAGGCACAAAACAATACAAGAGAGAGAGAAGCGCTTACAAGATCATAGCAATGCCTCAGTCCAGGATCTTGGTTGGCCAAGCTGTTAGATCCAGAAGAAACATCATCCTTGTAGTTTTTTCCAGCTGCATAACAGGTAACAGCGACCGGTTAGTATATTTGAAGTACATCGGGCAGGTGATGCTGGACGGGTTTAAAGGTGACAAGTACCTAGGCCGTGGTGGGTGCTTGGCATCTCTCCAGACGGTGGGAATTAGGTTAGAAACGTCGAGGGTGATTACGCTGCGCTGGCTGTCGGGGTCCGGTAAGGAGATCTAGAACCGTCGAGTAGGGTGTTTGTGGAGCGGCTCCGGTAGGGTGGTCTATGGTGTGGGCGAAACGGATTTGTGGCCGTGGACGAGGGCGTAGGTGAAGCTGCTCCGGTGGTTGGGTTAAGGATGGTGTCGACGACGCGGATCTGCGGCCGTGGACGGGGCGTCAGAAGCTGCTCAGGTGATTGGGTTAAGGACGGTGTCGACGATGCGGATCTGCGGCCGTCGATGGGACATCAGAAGCTGCTCCGGTGGTTGGGTTAAGGGTGGTGTCGACGATGCGGATCTGCGGCCGTGGACGGGGCGTCAGAAGCTGCTCCAGTAGGTTGGATGAGGGTGCGAGGAAGCAGATCTGAGGCCATGGACTTGTGAGTTGGCAAAGCAGCCCTGGTTGGGTTGAGAATGGTATAGGCGAAGCTACTCCGGTAGGGTTGACGCTAGTGTCGGCGAAGCCGCTCCGGTAGGGTTGAGGAAGGTGTCAGCGAAGCGGCTCCGGTAGGGTTGAGGAAGGTGTCGGCGAAGAGGATCAAAGGCCGTCGACGGGGGCGTCGGTGGGGCGGCTCTGGGGGTGTGGACGAAGCGTCTCTGGTGAGGAGTACGAATGAGCCGCTGCAGATGCGCGGCAGTTGACGAGAGTACCGGCGAAGCAGATCCGGCGCCGTGGACAAGGACGGCACTAAATGGGATGTGGTACAATGGTGGATGAGCAGTCTACTTGTTTCTAGGGGAGGTGGGAGGGGTAGATGCGGCCGCAGAAGCAGATCCGGCGAGGTGGATGCCGCTGGCAGTGAATGGGCTATGGTACGCCGGTGGATGAGCAGTCTAGGGTTCGAGAGGGGAGGGGAGAAAGGGCGATGAAGTACAGACGGCGTGATGTAAGATGCTCTGGTGCTGTGGAGTTAGTCGTTTTTGCGGGAGAGGGAGAGGATATGGGGGTGCCGTGTAGTGGGGGGAACCGGAAATTACCAAAGCAGCCCCGACCTATCATGTAGATGAGGGCGGTATTGTAACTGTTGGTCTCCGTGCACCAAGGACAAAAGGGGGATTTCGCATGCTAAAGGTGGCGGAAATTTTAGAAGGAGGCGGGAGATTTTGCCGCCCGCGGGATCGTTCGTATCCAGTTTCAACTAATTTTGGACCGTGCTAGCGGGAAGGTCATGCTAGACTGTGTACACGGGGCACGCGTCAGCAGTTAGTAACTGGTGTGAAGTCCACCCCAGAAAAAAGACAATAACTTGGGATGATGCGCCGATAACTTGGACATTCACACGGGCACGGCCAATCGTACGGGTGTAGTGGCGCGTTCACAAAAAAGGGATAATTTAGTGCCATTGGTTATTTACTTTAAACATAATGCATTGACGTGTTAGTGTAGAGGCGCACAAAAAGAAATGGATATTGTAAAGCTACTTAACAGTGTTACCTCATATGATTACATAGCCTCCATTTCATAAATTGCGTACCCGTTGAATTCATATATGAATATTACATATATTACTTCAAAATAGAAACTTAAATCATCCAAGACTAATGAATTTGAATGCAAGAGTAACAATGCTGCATGTGCATGATAGCTACATTGGTTGTTTGAAGAAACATCATTGTAACTTTGGCATGCACAACTGAAAAAGGTTTATTTAAATAGAAAAAATGTGATATATGAGTGTCCAATCTTTATAGCGTTGAATCGATATTGTACCTTTGGCCACGATATGAAGTAGATATTGACTTATGTTCAAGCGATGCACGTCCACGATCGCTAGAAAGTGATACGTGAATGAATTGTGCAATCTCTCTCACACGCATACATATCTCATTTCCCTGTGGGCATCGGAATCACACACGCACACTTCGTGTATTTCTCTCCCTCCGTCAGGGTAAAATCATCTTTCTACCCCGTCCTACAAGTCTCTCACACAGAAACACACACGCTCTCTATGTCTAACACGCCCACCCCTTTAATTCCGCCCACCCACAGCCACTAATGTCTCAAAGTATAATAATGTCTCTCACACATATGCTATCTACCTATCCCTTAATATAGCTAGATATGTGTCACACAAACTCCTTGTCCCTACTAGCAAGATGCCCATGTGCGTTGCACGGAACATCAAGATGCATTTGTATGAGAAGTTTATCTTGTGGGAGAAAAGGATGAACGAGGGAATGCCTTATTTGCAAATGCGGAGAGGGGTGTGGGTATCTTTTTGCAAAATTGCCATATTTTCCTTCATGTCCGTCGAATATAAATCGGATGGCCTATATTGCAGGATGGCAGGAACACCATCATCACCAATCTGTTTTTTGTAAGAGTAGAGATATGTAAGTGTCACTGCCCCCTCCCCCACACACACCCACACTTCCCAACACCGAAGGAGTAGGGTGACACCCGATCTTGATACTAATCCATCGACTAGCTTCTCTCTCAAACATACACTCACACATACACACTACCTGACACCGAAGGAGTAGGGTGACACCTCGATCTTGATACTAATCTATCGACTGGATTCTCTCTCAAACACACACACACACACACACACACACACACACACACACACACACACACACACACACACTACCCGGCACCGAAGGAGTAGGGTGGCACATCGATCTTGATAATAAGCTATCGACTCCTCTTTAAAACACACACACACACACACACACACACACTCGCTAGTTGTCCCTCTGTGCCTACCGCGCACACTCTCGATACGTCTTTCTCTCCCTCCACCCCCCCAACAATGACAACAGAAGGGTGACAACTCAATCTGATCATAATCTGTCAATTGGTTTCTCTCTCAAACATTGTGTCTCGGTGCCTCGCTCGGTAGCTTCCTTGATATGTAGACTTCTCGTGCACGCACAACTATGGTGACGATGACGCTGAACCCAGTGTGCCTTGTTTTTACCGGCCTCATGTGATAGTTTTCACCCTGTTTTCTGTTAATTAACAAGGCAACCTTTTCTTTGTTACTACTAGTGAATCTAAAAACATTCGGGGCAGACAAAAAATATATCACTTCAACCCAATTATCGTAGCAACTATTTTAAAAGAAATTCGCTAGCTGCCCGTGCGTTGCACAGAACATCAAGATGCATTTGTATGTGTAGTTTATCTTGTGAGAGAAAAGGCTGAACGAGGGAAGGCCTTATTTGCGAATGTGGAGAGACGTGTGGGTATATTTTTGCAAAATTGCCATAGTTTTTTCCTATCAGTTAGATATAAATCCGACGGCCTATATTGCAGGATGGCACGCACACCATAATCACCAACCCTGTTTTCTACTCCCTCCGTCCGAAAATACTTGTCATCAAAATGGATAAAAATAGATGTATCTAAAACTAAAATACATCTAGATACATTTCCTTTTATCCATTTTGATGACAAGTATTTCCGGACGGAGGGATTATTTGTCTTTTTAGAGATTTCAACAAGTGACTATGACCGGACCTTACCAACATAATCAAAAAAGTAGTCCATAATTTTGATGTTACCCTCTTTTCTTGGCGGTGCAGTGCCATCTGGATACCTCATAAATAAATCAAGGACAAATCTGACCCCTTCCTGAAAAGACATACGTAGCAAAATGAGTGAATCTACACTCTAAAATTTGTCTACATACACATCCGTATGTGGTAGTCCATTTGAAATTTGAAAAAGACAAATATTTAGGAACGAATGGAGTATATATAAGAGTAGACATGGAGATATATCTCCAGCATGGTCTACAACAAAAATGTGCTGGGCTGATTAGCGTCGGATGCTCGCAACGCGATGACATGAGTTCAAATTCTGTCTTTTAACTTTAGATTTGTATATTATATATTACTCTACTTATTTAATATATACTTCTTTTGCTACTGTACTGACAGTGGAACCCACAGAGTAGTTAGAATATTAAGGATGGACTTGTTTCTTTTTAACTTTCTATACGAAGTTGTAGCCACCCTGCAAGTCACGTGTACACTGTACATGCAATTAACTTTTTATAGAGGGGCAATCATACAAGCAATTAACTCAAATGGATTGGATGTCACTCTATTATTTCCAGCATAAAGAGCATCTCAAATGGCAGCCGGCAAATTTTCCTCCCACTTCCTTCCGCGGAGGACAACATCAAACGCCAGCGGCATACATTTTTACAACTCTAACCAACCAGATGAAATTCGTGCAAACACGGACTGATTTCATATAAGCATGAAGGATTTCGTATAAAAAAGCCGGATCTTCATATAAACATGATGGATTTCATTACATTTACATGAACCAAGAGGTGCCAATCCGGCTCTCTTGTATAAATAATACTCCCTCCGTCCGGAAATACTTGTCGTAGAAATGGATATATCTAGACTTATTTTAGTTCTAAATGGCTGCCCGCGGATCCCTTTGTCTTCCTCATGTCCGTCAGACACTTGCGGGGTCGATGAAGGTCCTCGGAAGAGACGAAGCAGCAAAGAAACCACCTGAATTCGCGGTCGTCACCTCGGCGGTGGCCTTCATGAGTCCCAAGTGGCGGCGGCCTCCCGTGTTCTACTTCTCCTCGATGATGCCGGCGGACAGGGAGAAGCTGGCCACCGACTCATTGCTCTCCATGCACCCGGCTTCTGTCTCTGCCTGCAGGGCACTGCCGCAGGCACGGGAGGCGCGCCCATAGAAACGGGAGGCGCAGCCACCACAGACACTGGTGGCGCGGTATGTCGCGGCAGCAACGGCGCCCGTACCGGCGTGCTCGCCGCCGTGCCGATGTGGAGCAACTCGCCACTCCTCATCGAGCTGAACTGGAGGGCTCGGCGGGCCACCCAGCCGGCTAATATGCCGGAGAACGGCTCATCGGAAGCCATCGGAAGGGTGGAGGAAATGGTGAAGGAGGAGATGGGGGAGCGGAGGAGGGGTGCGATTCTTGCCCGCTATCTGTCTGGCCTCGTGTAAACAGATGGCGGACGGTAGGAGCTTGGCCGGCGTCCGGCCTCGTTTAAACTGAGGGCGGACGGGAGGAGCTCGGCCGGTGTTGCATTTAATTCCGGCCCGCTCATGAACGGACATGTGGCCTGAGTAGGATTCTCGATTTGCATGCGGGTTTAACGGAGGGGTTTAATGGAGGCGCCGGGCGTGCAGCGGGCAGCTGTCGGCGTTCTGGGAATGGGGGTCCCCAGACTTGCCTGCCTGCGGCCTGCAGCGTGGCTCAAAGGAGGCCCAGCGCAGCCCATCTTCATCAACACAAGCTCAAGACCCTCGCGAGGGGCCAAGCCTCGCGGGGCGGACGACAAGGAGCTTCCTCAGGCACGGCCTCGTCAGGCTGGCTCATGAGGAGGCGGAGAGTTCAAGGCGGGGTACCTCGCGAGGTGCCCATGACGCAAGCCATGACGACCAAGGGCGCCAGTCGGGCGCCAGCCCGCGCAGTGTCCTCCTTACCCCTTTGGTGCAAAGGGAGCAAGCGCAGGAGGGAGCATCAAGCAAAGGCGTCCATTTCGGTGCAACAAGACCAAGACCAGCCCAACGGCCGGAAGGAAGTCATTGTGGAGCCCAAGCTGGCGTCACCACCAGAGCCTTTGACAGGCGAGGACCAACTTTAGTCAGGATAAGTGTACCCACTGTTCCCCTTCAAAATGGCCAATTGTTGGCGCCCTTCCCGCTCAATATTTGGGAAGAGGCCCAGGGCCTTTGCCTATAAATAGGGCTAGCCACCGTCGCGTTGTCATCACCATGTCCGGCGACCAGGCGGGAAACCCTGATCCTTGGGCGGCTTGGCCCGCCCCCGCAGAGCCGCTCGCCCCGGGCGACCCCATGCCCCAGACAGCTCGTGGTCCGCAGGGCGCTGCGGGCCGTGGGTGACGCAGACAGGCCTCGATGGCTCTAACACAGCGGCAGACGCGGTCGGCAGCAAGGGCCTCCAACCACGCCCCAGCCACGATGCCGTACACCCGCCGGGAGTAGGCGAACTCAAGGGCCGTGCTCACAGTGGCCCGAGAGCTGCTGCAGTGCAGACTGATGGAAGGCGGCCGCGACGTGCTGCTAGAGCGGGTGGCGGAGCTCCTGGGATTCGCCGCCTCGGGGGCTCACCCCTTCTGCACTCCGCTCCCATCTCAGGCCCAGGGCGGCCCGCGTGGGGGCCCCGCATGCAACCGTGGGCTCCAAAGCTACTCCAACACCAGCGAAGCCGTCAGCACAGGGCCGGTGGTAACACCGACTCCGCAACCCACCGGCGAAGAGGGACTCGTCGCGACCCATGGCCCCCGTGGGCCGCCGCGCTACCATCACCAGGCTGGGACGTCAAGCAGAGCTGCATGGCACGCGGAGCCCTACGGCGCGGCCTTCGGGGTAACGGCCACAGAAGAGTATGTGCCCCACATGATGGATCAAGGGCACCCGCGTGAGGGCGAACAAGGCTCGCTCCTCAGACCAAGTTGGGGGAACGAGGCGCCAGAAGCTGAGCTCTTCCAGGAACCCCGGGACGGCCCCACCGGCCATGCTGGAAGCGACGATTATCGGGTACCACTAATCCCTCAGGAGCAGGCATACACTAATCATGGGTCATAGGAGGTGCAGGTCGCCACAGCAAGCAGCTGCCCCGCTCTAGCAGTCTCTTACCCCTCAGGAGGAGGGCGTCGGGGGCTGCAGGAGAGGGGCCGAGATCCGACATCACCACCACGGCGTTCGGAGCAAGGCGTTCCCAGGAGGTAGGCCCTCCGCTTGGGAGGTGCCTCCGGGCCTGCCCCTGGCGGAGGACCTGTGGTCGTCGGGGGAACCGCTGGCGACCGCTCTACCCCATCGGCGGCGTCCTGGTTTCCAGTCGTCATTGGTGGCACTAGAGTGTGGCGCAAGGCGGGGCCCTCGTCTGGCGATATGAAGCAAGGCTGGTACCTGTGAAGAAGGCCCAGTGCCTGTGAAGCTCGCCACCCCGTGACACTCTCACGTAATAATGAGTGGGGCTGTACACGCCCCGGAGTCTCACGGGTGCCGGACTCAGGCCCTGGGGATCCCTCCCACGCCCAGTGGCAGCACTTAGCTCCACGCTGGTGAGAAGACGTCCAAGACTAGACTAGGTGCCGGACGCGGCCTTTTGTTTGCTTTCGCTACTTTACCCTTGGTTGTTGCTTTCCCCCGCCGGATTTAAGTTGAACACGAATTTGAAATTTGCGTGTGTTGGGGAAGGGGTGCTTAGTCTCGTTCGAGCAATCTCTCGCATTTCGGTTACGACCTCACCTCAGCTGCCTCCCCTCGTGAGATCCTCGCGAGCTGGGTCTGGCCTAGCTTGCGTGCAGCCCAGACTACCGCTGACGTACCCTCCTAGGAGGTTTTTTCACTGCAGATCCTAAGGATTCGATCAGGAGGCGTTCGAGGCACCACAGCCTCCCACAAATTATCTCGGGACCCGCACAGGATGAAGGTAAACTAACCAACCGGCTCGTCACATGGCCAACCACTTGGCACAGGCCTATGAGAAATGTAGCATTGAATAGTGCGCTGAAACATTGGTTTAACATGAGGGGCACCCCCTCCCAAAATGCTCTCACAACCATCCAGACAAAAGCCTGATTTCTATTCATGCAGGATAAGCAAATAGGAACTGCGTGCTGTCAGTCAGATAAATCCCCCAATGCATCCTCAGGAGCGCCGCCCGAGCTGTCGCTGGCGTCGCTGGCTCGCCATCGCCCTCCGCTTTGCCACCAGTGGCGTCAGGGCCATTCACCACGCCGCCCTCGTCGGCGGCCACAATCACGTCGTCGTTGTCTGAAGCGAAGGCCCTGACAAGGGCATCCACATTGTCTTCCACCCAATACGCCAGGTTGTCTCGGACGGCCTAGGGGACTGGGGCGATGGCAGCGTCAAAATCGAAGTGAGGATCCATGTTCCGGAGATGGCTGAAGACGCGGGAAAAGGCGCGCCCGAGCAGGGCTCGACTCCTCTCCTCCACCAACCTGTTGGCACGAACCTACCGTGCCTCCAGCTGCGTCACGATGTCGGTGAAGAACTGAAGGTTGCCGGCGTAGTTAATAGCACGCGGCTCGCCGACAGCCGCCTCGCAGATGTTGCCTAAGGCCGTGTTGGCCCTCTCTCGAAGCGTGGAGAGCATGGGGGCGTGCTCATGCTCCAAGAGCCGCTGCTGATGCATCTCGTCCGCGTTTTGGCGAGCGACAGCCTCAGCCTCAACCACCTGTTGGCGAAGAAGAAGCACCTCGGCATGGGAAGTAGCTGACTCCCCCTGCGCTGCCTCAAGTGCGACCCGCAAGGCATCGGCCTGCCGCGTTGCTTCCTCCAGTTTGGCCCTGAGGGCATTGGTCCTACCTTCAGCCTCGTTCCGGACAAACTCCAGCCTCTCCTTGAACTCGCGCTCGAGATTCAGGCGCGTCGTCGCCACCCGACTTCCGACCTCCTCCGAGACACGGGCTGCCCGCGCAGCGACATCGTCCTCCGCCCGTGTCACCCAGTGCTTCCTCGTCTCCAAGCACTCGTGCTGGTGCGCGCGTTCGTCGGCTTCCAGCGTCAACGCCTCCTCACGCTTCTGGAGCTCCGCTGGGTCACCGGAGGCCACCTTCATCGACACAAGGGCCGCCTCGCGCAGCTCCACCTGCTCCTCCAGTGAGCGGCACCGGGCCAAGAGTTCCCGTGCTCGTTCCTCCATGGCCTCTTGCCACCGGTCAGCTTTCCGGTCTTCTTCGACGGCCTGGGAACGGGCCTCCCGAGAGGCTGCCAGCAATGCCTTGGCCTCCTCATCCTCAAGATCGCGCCGACGGTGCACGAGGGCGGCAGCCGTCTCCAGCTCGCGCCTCTCTGCAACCAGCCGAAGGCCCTCAGCCTCAAGGCGCGCGTCCTCATCAGCGAGTTCCTCACCAAGCAGGCTCACCGCGTCAGCCGCCCTCCGGAGGAACCCTTGGCGAAGAGCGCGACACTCCCGGGCGCGCTCAAGTAGGTCCTCCACACCATCATCCGCACCAAGCGAGCGCCGTGGGGCTCGGATCAGCACACCCCTCTTGGGCAGGGGGCTAGGGGCTGGAGCCCTCGAGATGACCGGGCGCGCCCTGCCGAAGGCCCAACCTAAAGCCAGTCCATCTCCAAGTGAAGAGCGCTGGGAGTACCCCAGCCAATCGCGGTCCACGGCCAGACAAGAAGCCCAAGGCAGGCTGGCTATGCCACGAGAAGGCCCGCGAAGGAAGACCGCGGGGAGCGCAGGGCCGTGTTGCGCTTCGGGATGACTCGTCTCGCCAACCGGCTTCACCACAAGGGCCCGGCTGCTCGGGATGATCGAAGACGACAAAAGAGGTGGAGGCGAGGGGGATGGCTCCTCGTCCACCCCCGTGAGCTAGGAAGGAAGGGCCCTGCAGGGCAATGATCAGATCCAGCAATGAAAGAGTCAGGAGCAGGGAAGGGAGAAGACTTACTCGTCGATGGCATAGTACTTCCTACGCTTCAGCAGGCGACAAGGGTAGTCGTCGCCTAGGGCCTCTCTCCTCTTCCGTAGGTCCTCAAAGTCCACGCGGAAGCGACCCAAGAGTTGAGCACAGGGGTCAGCTTGCGACGAGGAGGAAGCATCAAGGCGAATCGCGTCGGGGGCGTCCGCCTGATGCGCGCTGCGGGTCGCCTCACCAAGAAGAGCGGCTGGGGCCTCGGGAGCCTCAGCCTCAGGCACTGCGAGCGGCCTCTCTCCACCCTCAACTGCGGCAGCACGGGCCTCGGGAGCCGCTACCTCATGAGCGCCGCCAAGTGCTGTCGCCTCGGCGAGGGCACCCTCGGCCTCCGGAGGCTCATGCCTCCCTACACCACCACTTGAGGAAGAGTCGCCCCGGGCGGCTGCGAGGGCGACCACCACCACTGGGTTCTCGTGAGGCCCCTGGAGCCCAGCAGGGCGCGGCCCCCATTCGTCGAAGATGGGCATCTGGCTCACAAAGTCGCCTATGTTCGAGCAGAGGTACAACAAGGCCCCCCTTGACGAATGTCACCGGGGGAAGGATCCCCAGTCAAGACCAAGAGCACCTTCCTCAGAGCTTCAGGCATCAGGTCCTCTTCCTGGAGCCGCATACAGTCCCTACGACCGCTGTAGGCCCACATTCAATGAGAGTGGCGCTGGAGAGGGGCGACGCGGCGTAGCAAGAACTCCTTCACCACCTTGGCCGCCGTCACACCAAGCTTCCTCAGGAACTCGAAGCGGTGCCAGACGAAGGCAAGCCGGGGGCTCGCGAGCGTCACCTGGCCCCAGCCTGAGTTGGGGACAGCAGGCGAAGATGGCTCCGTCAGCAGGGGCTGGGCACCCCTACGTCCACATACAGCCACCGCTCGCGAAACCCAGGCGCGGTGGGAGGAAGACTGAAGTCAATTCCAGAAGCCACTGTCTCAGGCGCAACAATGAAGCTCACACACCCCGAGCATTGGGCGGGGTCAACAAGGCGCAGAGAGAAGAAGTGGCGCAGCAAGGCAACCGAAGGAAGGATGCCCATCATTGCCTCGCAAGCGAAGGCAAATACCGCGAGAAGGGTGATGGACTCAGGACCCAGGTGCATCATATGGATCTGACAATGGGAAAGAACGGCGTTGAAGAAATCAGAGAAGGGGGGAACCAGTCCCGCCCACAGGGCGTCGACGAAATACCGGACCTCGGTGGGAATCCTGTCAACAGAGAAGCGAGATGCGGCCCAGGCCGTCATCCTCCCACACTCGTTGAAGATGGTGGCCAGGGCTGAGCGGACCTTGCCCAGGCCTTCTTGATTGATTATGACCGGCTAATCGATGGCGGGGGCTGCCGTCGACGATGAGCGAGGCGGTGGCACGGGCTTCTTCCCTTTTCCCTTCCTCGGCAGAGCCATGACGGCAGGAAAGGGATGGGGGAAGGTTCGAGATTGGATTGGATGCGGAAGCTGGAGTTCGAGAGAAGAAAAGACAGGGAGCGCTCAAGCAATGGAAAGGGGAGCGGCTGTGTGCGGCAGCGAGTCCGCCTAGCAAGGCACGAAATAAGGAGGCGTGGGGGAAAAGTGCCGCCCACGTCCAATCAATCGCCACGCGGCGCCCAAGGCCGCAGGCTGTTAGGGCCCGTGACGCTTCGCACTTGCCCTTTCGCCTATCTGCTCAGCCAAGTTTGGGCGTGCCGTGGGCCCGGGGGCTACTGTCGGCGTTCTGGGAACGGGGGTCTCCAGACTTGCCTGCCTGCGACATGCAGTGTGGCTCAAAGGAGGCCCAGTGCAACCCATCTTCATCAACGCAAGCTCAAGACCCTCACGAGGGGCCAAGCCTCGTGGGGCGGACGACAAGGAGCTTCCTCAGGTACGGCTGTCACGCCCAATATGCGACCCTATCCAAAAGAGACTCGAAGGTCCCACCAAGGATAGACCCGCATATTGAAACGCTTTTGCAAGGTGGATATCATTACATAAACATTATATAATAGAGGGGATACATCAAATACATACAATGTCACATGAATACAACAATACAACATACAAGAACAACATCCGACTACGGATGAATCATAAACAGAAACTCAAACAATATCCACCCTGCTAGCCTAGGCTGCCGACCTGGAACCTATCCCCTGATCGAAGAAGCAGAAGAAGAAACTCAACACAAGCAAGCATCGCTCTCGCGTCATGATCATCGCATAACCTGTACCTGCAACTATTGTTGTAGTAATCTGTGAGCCACGAGGACTCAGCAATCCCATTACCATGGGTATCAAGACTAGCAAAGCTTAATAGGAAAGGAAGGGGTAAAGTGGTGAGGTTGCAGCAGCGACTAAGCATGATATGGTGGCTAACATACGCAAATGAGAGCGAGAAGAGAAACAAAGGAACGGTCGTGAACTAGCAATGATCAAGAGGTGATCCTGAACACCTACTTACGTCAAACATAACATAGAAACCGTGTTCACTTCCCGGACTCCGCCGAGAAGAGACCATCATGGCTACACACGCGGTTGATGCGTTTTAATTCGGATCTGGTGTCAAGTTATCTACAACCGGACATTAACAAATTCCCATCTGCCACATAACCGTGGGCACGGCTCTCGAAAGTTTAAACACTGCAGGGGTGTCCCAACTTAGCCCATGACAAACTCTCACGATCAACGAAGGAATACACCTTCTCCCAGGAAGACCCGATCAGTCTCGGAATCCCGGTTTACAAGACATTTCGACAATGGTAAAACAAGACCAGCAAGACCTCCCACTGTGCCGACAAATCCCGATAGGAGCTGCACATATCTCGTTCTTAGGGCACACCGGATGAGCTAGACGTCGGGTTGGCATAGACCCTGGTTGCCCAGGCGGCGCCGGACATCGCTCGGTTTGGACCAACACTTAGACAAGCATTGGCCCGGGGGGGGGGGGGCTAAAATAAATATGACCCTTGGGTTGGCCGACCCAAGGGAAAGGTATAGGTGGTGGTGAGGCAAATGGTAAAACCAAGGTTGGGCCTTGCTGGACAAGTTTTATTCAAAGCGAACTGTCAAGGGGGTCCCATAAATCACCCGACCGCGTTAGGAACGCAAAATCCGGGAACATAACACCGGTATGACGGAAACTAGGGCGGCAAGAGTGGAACAAAACACCAGGCATAAGGCCGAGCCTTCCATCCTTTACCAAGTATATAGATGCATTAATAATATAAGAGATATTGTGATATCCCAACATAAACCCTGTCCACCATGGAGAAATCTTCAACTTCGCCTGCAACTAGCAACGCTATAAGAGGGGCTGAGCAAAAGCGGTAACATAGCCAAACAACGGTTTGCATAGAAAAGGTGTCAAAGGTTAGAGGTTCATGGCAATATGGGATGGCTTGATAAACAGGTAATAGGTAGCGCAGCATAGCGATAGAACGAAGCAACTAGCATAGCAATGATAGTAGTGAGATCAAGGGTAGCGGTCATCTTGCCTGAAATCCCGCTAGGAAGAAGAACGAGTCCATGAAGAAGATGAAGCCACGAAGACGAACCACACATAGATGAACGAATCCTCACGATCGCAACGAAACGGGAACTATCGAGAAGAAGCACACAACATGATAAACACACCACACATGAACAAGACATGATGCACAACAAGCATGATCCATGACAAAGCTACATGAACCTACTCATGACAAGAGATGATGCAAACAAGAACAACACATCAAGGCAAGTTCAAATGAGGCCGGGAACAATATATAACAAATCCGGTAACAAAACATGAACACTGAGCTATCTCCAGAAACAACTAGAACATGCTCAAAAGGACATGGTAAGATTGCAAATAATAACAGTTTCAGACTTATCAGGAAATAACATCAGGTTGAAATTTTTAGAGCAAGCAAACAACATGTTACAGGAACTTATCATGGAAAACAAAGGCATGGCATGAATCTACTAATAGCATAGATCAAAAGTCCCTTACTGACCATGAGCAAAAAAGGATCAGAAGATATGATGGCACTCATGTAAACATGGCAAGTTATATTACAGATTTAAACATGGCAGGAACAACAATAAGAAGGCATGTTAGTGAGCTTGAACCACTCACCACAGAGCAATACATGGCATGGCAAGGCAACCAACAGTAAGAATACATGTTTGTGAAGCTATACATGGCAAGAGCAAGGTCATAGGGTGCATGGATCACTAGCAAACAATCATGGAAACATGGAACTTAATGTTAACAGGCTGATAGCAACATTATCAAGCAACTTTGGAGCAAGATATGAACAATCTACAGCAAGCTATAAATGCAACCAGGGGCATGGATGGATAGGGCATAACATGTAAATCAAAACAGATTTATAGAACATCTCCAGATTATGCATAGAATGATTAGTAGCAACATGTTTGTATAGCATCACGAAATAACAGATTCAGCATAGCAAAACAGTAACAGCAAGTACACTACTTAACAAGCTTGAATCACTCACCACAAGTCATTGCATGACAATATAAGCATAGCATCATCAATAAGACATGTTTGTGAAACCAACCAAGGCAAGAACAAGTCCATAGCATGCAAGGATCAACTATAGCAAGCTTGGAAATATTTAATAACATGTAAACAATCTGCCAGGAAACATTTTGAAGCAAAAGTAGAGCACGAAAATGACATTCTAGACTACTCCATAATTGCAACCAAGGGCATGAATGGATAGAAAATAACCACATGTGCAAAACACCCTTACTGAAGTATCTCTAAATATGCATGGATCTCTTTGTAGCATCAAGTTTACATGGCATCAAAATAACAGCAGAACAGGGACTAAAATCAGCAACATCACGATGCCTAGTTTGCATGCTTGTGCTAGTCACCACATTGATCACAAAAATACATGCCATACACCCCTGGAAAGATGGCATGGCATAGATCAAATCACATGTATACATCAACCTCATAGGATGCACACATCAACCATGGCAAAAATGACAAATGTGCAAGTTATAACAGTTTCAGCAGATTAACATCAACATGCACTCTTCCAATAGCATTTCGGGCATCAGGATGACCTCAAATGAACATGATGCAATGGGACGAAATGAACTACTCGTCGAGGCGAACAATCTAACATATTACACGCACGAAACGGAGCTACGGATGCAGAGATGTGATGCGATGAACATGGCATGATTATGACAAAAATCTGGGACTTAGTGGAAAACGGGGTCAACCTTCGGGGAAAAATCAACAGCGCCGGAATGGGTCACGAAGACGGAGCAGCGCGGGATCGGGCGTGGCAGAGGAGGTCCCAGGCGGCGGCGGCTCGCCGGAGGGCACCGGGGTCGCCGGATCTGGCCGCCCTCGGCTGGATCTGGGCGGCGGCGGGCCCTACCGACGCGGGGACGGGGAGAGCCAGGCGGGGCGCCGGCGGAGGCGGGGAGACATGGCGGCGCCGGCGAGCGCAGCGCGGGCGGCGGAGGTCGCCGGAGACGGCGACGCTCAATGCGGGGAGGCGGAGATGGCGGCGGCGGAGGCACTGGAGGCGCGCCACGGCGCGGGCGACACGGGGCCGGGCGGCGCCGGATCGGGGCGACCGGCGGCGGGGCAGAGCCGGCAAGCTCCGGCGGCTCACCGGCCGGAGGCGGGCTGGGCGGCGGAGGGCGCCGACGCGGGGCGCGGGCCGCGGCGGCGGGGACGGGCCAGGCGGCGGCGGGATCTGGGCCCGCGCGGGCCCCGGATGGGCTCCGCGGGCCGGCGGCACGGGGACGGCGGCGGAGGACAGGTGGCGCGACCTGGTTGGCTGGGCACGGCGGCGGGATTCGTCCGGTGGGCGCGGACATGTCCGCCGGGCGAGAGGGAGGTGGAGACTAGGGTTTAGACTGGGATTTCGGGGAGGAAGAAATATTTATAGGTAGAGGGAGCTAGGAGAGTCCAGAGGAGCGGTTTTCGGCCACGCGATCGTGATCGAACGACCGAGAGCATGGAGGGGAGTTAGATGGGTTTTGGGCCACTTTGAAAGGGGTGTTGGGCTGCACACAAAAGAGGCCTTTGCGGTTACCCGGTTAACCGTTGGAGTACCAAACGAACTCCAAATGGCACGAAACTTGACAGGCGGTCTACCGGTGCTATACCAAGGCTGCTTGGCAAACCTCGGGCCATTTCGAAAGAGTTTAACACCCACTCACAACAGGAGACAAAAGGGGACGCCGGGGACATAGGAGTGCCGGATTGCAAAACGGACAACGGGGAAAATGCTCGGATGCATGAGACGAACACGTATGCGAATGCAATGCACATGATGACATGATATGAAATGCATATGATGACATGGCAACATGCAACACGCAAGCAAATGACATGGCAACGATGGCGAATAACTGGCGGACACCTGGCGCAACGAATCCGGGGCGTTACAACACTCCTCCACTAACAAGAGATCTCGTCCCGAGATCTTAGGACCGAGACGGAAGGGAAAAAGTATGAGGTGAAACAAGAACTCAAAAGAAGAATCAAAGAATCGAGAGCACTCGAGAAGAAGAAAGGAACGACAAGAATGACGAGAATTGAAAGCTCACGGAATCAGATAGACTATGAAACCACTCGTTCTAACCGGAGTGGTTAGAACGAGAAAAGAAACGGATAAGACTGAAAGGATTTAGGCAGCACTCTGGCTGAAACATGGAGGAATAGAACACGAGCTTGAGAGGAAGGAATGACACTTGATGAAGACATGACACAAAACCTCCGGAAAGGATAGAAAGAGTTGAAAGAAAAGAACGGAGAAGAAAATGACAACTTTTGCCACGAATGAAATAGAAAGCAACCTCTGAAGAAAGGATTGAACGGAGTTTTTGAGAAAATCAACAATGAAAGAATAAGCTTGTCGTGGAATTATGGATAACATCTCAAAATTATGAGGTGATCGCTGACCACAAGCGGAGAATGATTGGATAGCTGAGAAGAACGAAGAAATGCAAAACTCCACTTCAAAACAATACGGAGAATTTAATTGCACTATGAGATGCGAGAAGAAAAGATACTTGAATTCCACCAAAAAGAATCTTGATGAACTCTTGAAGAATGAATTAAATTATGAAGAACCACCATGAAGAACTCCGTTAACAAAAGGATGGTGAGATAGAATGAAGGATGAAAGAATAGAAGAGCGTTGCAATGATTTAGATGGAGGTTCCGACGAGATGGCCGAGGAAATTGAACTCCGGAAAAGAAAAGATGAAAACACTTGGAACTAGAATTTATTCACCAAGAACAAACTCTAGAGGAAAGGATTACTCACTTGAGGAAATAAGAATAAGATTTATTGTATGCTTATCCTTCATCAAATTAAATTGATGACAAACAATGGATTTTGCAAATTACTTATTCTTCTTGAAAAGGATTGAGAAGTGACATATCGCAAACTTGAGAAGGTCTTCATGAACCACCGGTAGTATTGAAACGAACGAATGGATTAATATGATAAACAAGGAAAAGAATCTTGAACGAACCACCGAATTCGAAAATGCCTGCTGAAAAGAGAATGAATCACCGGGAAGAATTAGAAGAACAAATATGCTTGAGGGGATTTAGATGCAAAAGAATAAAGAGATCATGAGCTGATTGAAGAATACTTGAACGAAGCACCGGAAGAATATAGAGACGAACGAAAGGGCACGGATATAGAATAATTGGAGAACGAATCTAAAAACTTAGAACGAAGAAATCTTCCGAAAAGATGGCCTCCGGATGATCGAGAGAGAAAGCAACTCCTGAAATGCTCCGGATGGTTAAGAAAAGAATATCGGACAAATAGAATAATTTGAGAGGATAATATGAAGCTAGCACCACGGAACTCCGGGAGAACGGACAAGATTTAGGGGGAAAACTCTTCTTCAATCTTCAAATGATGACGAGAAACACCACCAAAATTACTGAGATACTCCGGGGAAATGAAAAGCGAAGAGGTTGAGCCAACAATGAAATGATTTTAAAGAGATCTTGGAAAAGCATGTGACTGATGAAATTCATTCTTACGTCACACTTAAAAAGAATTTGAGAATAACTCCGGGGGAATTAGAAGAGTCAGGTAAGATCCTGGGAAAAGACCTGTAGGTTAGGGCCCACTAAAAGAAACACCATTGGAAAGGATGTTGAAGAGGTAGATGATGCACCGGAACAATTGAAATATTTGAATAAGGTGGCAACCTCGAATTAATTGGAACATAGACGAATCTTCTGAGATGTCTTCCGAACTCCGGAATGATTGAATGACGAGAGGCAAACGAGCAAGGAGAACACTTGATCCAAGGAAAAGAATGTGATCAACCCGAAAAACTTGAATTAAGTCCACCGGAAAAGAAAGAGATGAAGTCTGACGAACGAGATGATAATTCACCAGTTGAAATAATTGAGGGAAAACTGAAGAGGCTCCGTACGAATGAAATAGATAGTCGAGAGAGACTCAGACTCCTGGAAGAAAAAGGGTGGGAGGGCGGTAAAACAAAGGCAACTTGGAAAGGGAAACCGACGAATGACTTCAAGATGAAACACCGGTTGAAATCATTGAAGAAAAGAAAACAAAGACGTCGCACAAGTAGGATGGATACTCGATTACGGACTCCGGATTCGAGAAGAAGAGGGGAGGGCGGGTGGGAAAAACAAGGGCAACTTCGGACAGGGAAACAACATCGATCGAAAAGAGCTGAGGATTGATCTCCCAAAGACAAAGAGGTTCGAATCAGCTTGACGAGAGATGCACCGGACAAAGAGGATGGACAACAAACAAAAACTAACCGCGTGATCCTAAGGAAAAATTTGAATGGGAATAGGAGTAATTCAAAACACCTACGTCAAGATTCCTCACCAGAGCGATGAAGGGGCAAAGGAGTAAAAAGAATTCCTACTCTCCGATATAACTAGACTCCAAAAACAATTTTCTTCTAGACTCAACAACGGCCAACAATCAAGGGGGCTCCTATGGTCGGTCGAGGCTCTGATACCAACTTGTCATGCCCAATATGCGACCCTATCCAAAAGAGACTCGAAGGTCCCACCAAGGATAGACCCGCATATTGAAACGCTTTTGCAAGGTGGATATCATTACATCAACATTACATAATAGAGGGGATACATCCAATACATACAATGTCACATGAATACAAGAATACAACATACAAGAACAACATCCGACTATGGATGAATCATAAACAGAAACTCAAACAATATCCACCCTGTTAGCCCAGGCTGCCGACCTGGAACCTATCCCCTGATCGAAGAAGCAGAAGAAGAAACTCAACGCAAGAAAGCATCGCTCTCGCGTCATGATCATCGCATAACCTGTACCTGCAACTGTTGTTGTAGTAATCTGTGAGCCACGAGGACTCAGCAATCCCATTACCATGGGTATCAAGACTAGCAAAGCTTAATAGGAAAGGAAGGGGTAAAGTGGTGAGGTTGCAGCAGCGACTAAGCATGATATGGTGGCTAACATACGCAAATGAGAGCGAGAAGAGAAACAAAGGAACGGTCGTGAACTAGCAATGATCAAGAGGTGATCCTGAACACCTACTTACGTCAAACATAACACAGAAACCGTGTTCACTTCCCGGACTCCGCCGAGAAGAGACCATGACGGCTACACACGCGGTTGATGCGTTTTAATTCGGATCTGGTGTCAAGTTATCTACAACCGGACATTAACAAATTCCCATCTGCAACATAACTGCGGGCACGGCTCTCGAAAGTTTAAACCCTGCAGGGGTGTCCCAACTTAGCCCATGACAAACTCTCGCGATCAACGAAGGAATAGACATTCTCCCAGGAAGACCCGATCAGTCTCGGAATCCAGGTTTACAAGACATTTCGACAATGGCAAAACAAGACCAGCAAGACCTCCCGCTGTGCCGACAAATCCTGATAGGAGCTGCACATATCTCATTCTCAGGGAACACCGGATGAGCTAGATGTCGGGTTGGCATAGACCCTGGTTGCCCAGGCGGCACCGGATATCGCTCGGTTTGGACCAGCACTTAGACAAGCATTGGCCCAGGGGGGGCTAAAATAAAGATGACCCTTGGGTTGGCCGACCCAAGGGAAAGGTATAGGTGGTGGTGAGGCAAATGGTAAAACCAAGGTTGGGCCTTGCTGGACAAGTTTTATTCACCCGACCGCGTTATGAACGCAAAATCCGGGAACATAACACCGGTATGACGGAAACTAGGGCGGCAAGAGTGGAACAAAACACCAGGCATAAGGCCAAGCCTTCCACCCTTTACCAAGTATAGATGCATTAATAATATAAGAGATATTGTGATATCCCAACATAAACCCTGTCCACCATGGAGAAATCTTCAACTTCGCCTGCAACTAGCAACGCTATAAGAGGGGCTGAGCAAAAGCGGTAACATAGCCAAACAACGGTTTGCATAGGAAAGTTGTCAAAGTTAGAGGTTCATGGCAATATGGGATGGCTTGATAAACAGGTAATAGGTAGCGCAGCATAGCGATAGAACGAAGCAACTAGCATAGCAATGATAGTAGTGAGATCCAGGGTAGCGGTCATCTTGCCTGAAATCCCGCTAGGAAGAAGAACGAGTCCATGAAGAAGATGAAGCCACGAAGACGAACCACACGTAGACGAACGAATCCTCACGATCGCAACGAAACGGGAACTATCGAGAAGAGGCACACAACATGGTAAACACACCACGCATGAACAAGACATGATGCACAACAAGCATGATACATGACAAAGCTACATGAAGCTACTCATGACAAGAGATGATGCAAACAAGAACAACACATCAAGGCAAGTTTAAATGAGGCCGGGAAGAACATATAACAAATCCGGTAAGTCCTCATATGCAAATTTCGAAATTGGTTAAGATCTGAATAAACATTATGTTCAAGTTGTTAAACATCAAGCTAAGATGCACCAATATGATCTACACGAGATTCTAGTCAAGTTACATATAAAGTTCATTAGATTTGGAGCTACGGCCTAGAAGATATAAGAAAAACAAGTTAAGCATGGCATTGATGCAAAATGCACCCAAACATCAAGAAAACACACCAAAACAAGGATGCAACATGATAATATGAAACTACATGCAAAATCAAGCAAGTTTCATATAGAGCACACTCAAAACGGAGCAACGGTTCAACACATACTCTATACAAGTTATAGCAACAATCTGTCCAAAACAGCAACTAGGCATATTGCAAGCATCAAAACAATATGCTACAGCACCCCAACATAAGAACAAAAGGCATGGGCATGAAGTACTGGTAAAGCATAACAAAACATGAACACTGAGCTATCTCTAGAAGCAAATAGAACATGCTCAAAAGGACATGGTAAGATTGCAAATAATAACAGTTTCAGACTTATCAGGAAATAACATCAGGTTGCAATGTTTAGAGCAAGCAAACAACATGTTACAGGAACTTATCATGGCAAGCAAAGGCATGTTATGAATCTACTAATAGCGTAGATCAAAAGTCCCTTACTGACCATGAGCCAAAAAGGATCAGAAGATATGATGGCACTCATGTAAACATGGCAAGTTATATTACAGATTTAAACATGGCAGGAACAACAATAAGTAGGCATGTTGGTGAGCTTGAACCACTCACCACAGAGCAATACATGGCATGGAAAGGCAACCAACAGTAAGAATACATGTTTGTGAAGCTATACATGGCAAGAGCAAGGTCATAGGGTGCATGGATCACTAGCAAACAATCATGGAAACATGGAACTTAATGTTAACAGGCTGATAGCAACATTATCAAGCAACTTTGGAGCAAGATATGAACAATCTACAGCAAGCTATAAATGCAACCAGGGGAATGGATGGATAGGGCATAACATGTAGATCAGAACAGGTTTATAGAACATCTCCAGATTATGCATAGAATTATTAGTAGCAACATGTTTATATAGCATCACGAAATAACAGATTCAGCATAGCAAAACAGTAACAGCAAGTACACTACTTAACAAGCTTGAATCACTCACCACAAGTCATTGCATGACAATATAAGCATAGTATCATCAAGAAGACATGTTTGTGAAACCAACCAAGGCAAGAACAAGTCCATAGCATGCAAGGATCAACTATAAAAAGCTTGGCCATATTGAATAACATGTAAACAATCTGCCAGGAAACATTTTGAAGCAAAAGTAGAGCACGAAAATGACATGCTAGACTACTCCATAATTGCAACCAAGGGCATGAATGGATAGACAATAACCACATGTTCAAAACACCCTTACTGAAGTATCTCTAAATATGCATGGATCTCTCTGTAGCATCAAGTTTACATGGCATCAAAATAACAGCAGAACAGGGACTAAAATCAGCAACATCACGATGCCTAGTTTGCATGCTTGTGCTAGTCACCACATTGATCACAAAAATACATGGCATACACCCCTGGAAAGATGGCATGGCATAGATCAAAACACATGTTGACATCAACCTCATAGGATGCACACATCAACCATGGCAAAAATGACAAATGAGCAAGTTATAACAGTTTCAGCAGATTAACATCAACATGCACTCTTCCAACAGCATTTCGGGCATCACGATGACCTCAAATGAACATGACGCAATGGAACTAAATGAAGTACTCGTCGAGTCGAACAATTTGACATATTACACGCACGAAACGGAGCTACGGATACAGAGATGTGATGCGATGAACATGGCATGATTATGACAAAAATCTGGGACTTAGTGGAAAACGGGGTCAACCTTCGGGGAAAAATCAACAGCGCCAGAACGGGTCACGGAGACGGAGCAGCGCGGGATCGGGCATGGCAGAGGAGGTCCCAGGCGGCGGCGGCTCGCCGGAGGGCACCGGGGTCGCCGGATCTGGCCTCCCTCGGCCGGATCTGGGCGGCGGCGGGCCCTACCGACGCGGGGACGGGGAGAGCCAGGCGGGGCGCCGGCGGAGGTGGGGAGACATGGCGGCGCCGGCGAGCGCAGCGCGGGCGGCGGAGGTTGCCGGCGGGGCTGCCGGAGACGGCGACGCTCAACGCGGGAAGGCGGAGATGGCGGCGGCGGAGGCACTGGAGGCGCGCCACGGCGCGGGCGACGCGTGGCCGGGCGGCGCCGGATCGGGGCGACCGGCGGCGGGGCAGAGCCGACAAGCTTCGGCGGCGCGCCGGCCGGAGGCGGGCTGGGCGGCGGAGGGCGCCGACGCGGGGCGCGGGCCGCGGCGGCTGGGACGGGCCAGGCGGCGGCGGGATCTGGGCCCGCGCGGGCCCCGGATGGACTCCGCAGGCCGGCGGCGCGGGGACGGCGGCGGAGGACAGGTGGCGCGACCTGGTTGGCTGGGCGCGGCGGCGGGATTCGTCCGGCGGGCGCGGACATGTCCGCCGGTCGAGAGGGAGGTGGAGACTAGGGTTTAGACCGGGATTTCGGGGAGGAAGACATATTTATAGATAGAGGGAGCTAGGAGAGTCCAAATGAGGAGCGGTTTTCGGCCACGCGATCGTGATCGAACGACCGAGAGCATGGAGGGGAGTTAGATGGGTTTTGGGCCACTTTGAAAGGGGTGTTGGGCTGCACACAAAAGAGGCTTTTGCGGTTACCCGGTTAACCGTTGGAGTACCAAACGAACTCCAAATGGCACGAAACTTGACAGGCGGTCTACCGGTGCTATACCAAGGCCGCTTGGCAAACCTCGGGCCATTTCGAGAGAGTTTAACACCCACTCACAACAGGAGACAAAAGGGGACGCCGGGGGACATAGGAGTGCCGGATTGCAAAACGGACAATGGGGAAAATGCTCGGATGCATGAGACGAACACGTATGCGAATGCAATGCACATGATGACATGATATGAAATGCATATGATGACATGGCAACATGCAACACGCAAGCAAATGACATGGCAACGACAGCGAATAACTGGCGGACACCTGGCGCAACGAATCCGGGGCGTTACAACGGCCTCATCAGGCTGGCTCATGATGAGGCGGAGAGTTCAAGGCGGGGTACCTCGCGAGGTGCCCATGACGCAAGCCATGACGACCAAGGGTGCCAGTCGGGCGCCAGCCCGCGCATTGTCCTCCTTACCCCTTTGGTGCAAAGGGAGCAAGCGCAGGCGGGAGCATCAAGCAAAGGCGTCCATTTTGGTGCAACAAGACCAAGACCAACCCAACGGCCAGAAGGAAGTCATTGTGGAGCCCAAGCCGGCGTCACCACCAGAGCCTTTCACAGGCGAGGACCAACTTTAGTCAGGATAAGTGTACCCGCTGTTCCCCTTCAAAATGGCCAATTGTTGGCGCCCTTCCCGCTCAATATTTTTGAAGAGGCCCAGGGCCTTTGCCTACAAATAGGGCTAGCCACCCGCAGGGTAGAGGCATCAAAAGGACAAGGATAGAAAGGCACAGAGAGAGAGAGAGAGAGAGAGGCGACTGAACTCCCCCTAGCAGTTCATCGCGCCAGCTAAGAACAGACCCTCGCGAGGTTGTTCTTCCATTGTACTGTTCCTCATCCGCCCAAGAGGCAATCCACCACACCACACACTGGAGTAGGCTATTACACCACAATGGTGGCCTGAACCAGTATAAATCTTGTGTCTCTTGTGCTGTTCAGTTTGGTAGTTTAGGTCTTAGCGATTCGGCGAGGAGCGAGCCGGTAGAGGGTTGAATCTCCGCGCGCACCCCAGTGTTCGAACTTCAAGGGTCTTCCGGAACCCGAATCCGACAGCAGCACAATACTATTCAATTTGACAGCATTAATGAGCCGTCAAATCACAAAGGCCCTCGCCTGTCGTGAAACCGACCGAGCTAGACTGCCCCGCCCTCTAGCCTTTAAAAAAATGTACTCCCTCTGTCCCAAAATTCTTGTCTTGGATTTTTCTAGATACGGATGTACCTAATACTAAAACGTGACTTGATACATCCGTATTTAGACAAGTCTGAGACAAGAATTTTGGGACGAAGGGAGTATATACTCCACTTTTGTACAGTAGTAGTATCGATGGATTGCGCCATGGAGCAAAACTTGAAATTAAAAAAAAGGTGGTACATATAGAGAGTGCTCGTGAACTATGTGTCATACATGGCAATAAATAAAGTACTACATGATACTTATATGACACATGGCGCAGGAGTACTAAGTATTATTAATACAGTTTTGCTAGAACTCATCTAGATGAGATATAATTTGGTATTATTCATCTTTTATAGCCATTGGATGTGATGTTATAAGATGCGTCTGTGCTGACGTGGGTTGTATTTGTTCTTGTGCAACGAACTGACCACTGCATCTCATGTTTGATAGTCTCAAGTCATTAAAAGCATACAAGCCCCACATCTCTTCTTGGTTGATTCCTCTATTTATGTCAAAAAATAAGAAACAACATGAGAGTTAATGCACCACGCCTATGTGTTTAGACTAGCCACAATGGTGAGTAACATACACTAGTAACATACACATATCCCTAGACTATGTTACTACCTTCATAGTGGGTACTACCTCCGTCCTGGTTTATAGGTCCCTTTTATAGTTTGTGCCAAATTTTGACTAAAGATTGAACTAACAAAATGTTAATGCATGTCAAGAAAAATTATCTCATTGGATTCGTATTTGAACATAGTTTTGAAAAATATAATGTTTGGTGACATGCGTGAACATTTTCTTAGTTTAATCTATGGTCAAAATAAGGCACGAACACTACTAGGTAAAACCCTAGCAGTAGCGCGTGTTTTGTGTCCACTAGTAGCGCGGGAGGCCGCGCTACTAATAAGGCGCTACAGCTATTGCTTAGCAGTAATGCGTGCCCGCACGCGCTACTTCTAGGACAAATAGCTGCAGCGTTTGTTCAGTACCACGCTACTGCTAAGGTAACTTCTTGCAGCGTGTTTTCTGTCCATCGCTACTAGTATTTTTTTAGTGTATTTATGCGCCATCGTACAAATATTGGTACAATACCAGCTGTTATGAGGTTTACATCATTATGTCCATAACAGTGTGTCAAATGAAGGTGGATTAGGTTCAAGTGGAGGCAATATGTGGTGCATGTCAAAAGTATACTACTAATCCAAACTTGATCTAGTTTGGACTAGTAGTACTTTCGGTGTGCACCACATGTTGCCTCCACTTGAATCTAATCCGCTAGCACAAGCTATTTAATCATCATCATAGTCATTACCACCAACAGTATTTATTTAATCAGCACTAACGCTAGCTAATAATAATCATCATAGTCATTACCACCAACACTAGCTATTTTATCATAATAGTAATAGTGTAGCACATCATCATCCTCAAACTCATTTCTAGCTAGCTAATCACTCATGCTGCTCTCTCTAAGGTAAAATAACATAAAACATGTATAGCTCTCCTCCTCGATCAAACTGGAGCATGCAGATGAACTTGTCTCCTAATCATGGGTAGCGCATCTGTTTGCTGCCCCCTATTACTTCTGTGCGCTCTCCCATCACATATTTGGTCCAGTCTTGCACTATTAAGCATCCATCGCTAATATTGAATGCACTAAAGTAATCTGTAGGATATCTTGGCCGTAAGCTGATAATACTCATGGTACCCTTAGTCTCGATCCCATAAGGCACAACATTCATCGGGAGTCCCTGTTAAAGAACATCGTATGGTAACATACTTAGCAATGATGTTTAGCTTCAAAAATAATGTATGGAAAAGATGCACTGATGAAAAATAGTAAAAATCTTACCATCCTTCCTAAATAGATGTGACCGTAGTTCATTACGAACACTACTGGTCGCACATTTTCAGTACTAACATTTCTAAATGCAGGAAGAAAATTTGTCTTGACAGTATCAAGATCCTCAAGCCATGAAACATAATGACTGAGCTCCTTGCAGTTGAGTTTAGCCCCAGGACAGTATACGGTCCTATCTACCAAGTGCTGGACATGTTTGCTTGCACCGAAATAAGCTGACAATACAAATTAGTTGTCAACTATTTTTGAGTAAACAATATCAAAGACATAAATATGGTTGAGAAACTTACATAATGGTATAACTGGAGGCGTCTGCACATCGACCCAGATGTCGGTATTACCTTCAATATCATCTTCCGGACGAATATCAAAGGTGATAACCATATCAGGCTCAAATGCATAAGTCTTGCATAGTGCTCGCCATGTTCTGTATCCAAAATAGGTGTAGTCGTCTGAATTGTATAACTTTGCATGGAAAATATAACCATGCTCGGTCTTCAAGTAAACTTTCTTTTCCTCCATACTATGACTGAAACCTATCTCATCCAATACAAAAACTCTTGCATGGCAGGGGATACGCTAGTAGAATAGTAAAAAAATATAAGTTGAACCAAATGAAGCAGATGTCATGCTTAATTACGAAAAAAGACTTGTCGTTGTGACTTACTGTATCCACTTCGAAGTTCTCGTCCAGCTTGATGCTAAAGTACCTATCATCATCTAGGAAGATTCCGTCGCACAGGCCGCGCTCGTCTTCACAGTATTTGCAAATACCGAAATCCTTTTCGTCGTCAGACATTTCCTATGTTCATAGTTAAAACATTAATTGAAAATCGATGGAAGACAACTACCAAGATAGTCAACACACAAATCCGGGGCACTCGATATTTCCTACATATTCTGGCACAACTCATGCCAAAATTTCCAAAAAAATCCGGCATGACCTTTGCTAAAATAGGACATATCGAGCGCCTGAAATTTGCCGGAACGGAAATGAATCAACACTCCGGCAAAACATAGCCAACTCGAAGGTGTAACCTGCAAACATGACTGGCCACTTGGGTATTGAGCAACACAAGATATACATTTCAAAATATCTTATAGGACTCAAATTAGCATGCATTCTATAAGCAAAAGTAAATCATCTCATGCGTTAGTACATCGTCGAATATTATCACTAATACATCACGAATAGTGTCATACATATAACATCACTAATACAATTAAAACTCTAGCACACGACGGGTATCGGCGCGGGTGGTGGACACCCACAGAGAAGGCACCATCACGGGATCATAGCTCCAGTGAGATCCCCGGAGAACCTGCCAGGTATTGGAGAACGGCCTGTGCTCCAACGCAAACAAGTAGTGACGGACGTGCGCGTCCTCCTCACTGACATGGTGACGTACCACCTCCGCGGAGTCCTCGAGCCTCTGGATCGTCACTGGCCCATGCGACCGCCACCAAAGAAGGTTCGGGTCAACGACAGGCTGGCTCCTCACCAACCTGCGCACCCCGGTAGGTAGTGCCTCCCAGTACCACCCCGGCGGAGCCCAGTCCCGGACATAGCCGATCTGGTCAAGCAGGTGTCATCCTCCGCTGACTCGACGACGAGGATGCGGGATAGGCATCGTCCACGTCGAGGCGGGAAAAATTGCTTTAACTAAAAAATAGAAACAAGTTCTTACTAACTAGTTCTATTAATTCAACTAGTTCTTACTAAAAATAAACTTACTATAAATAAAAATATTCTAGTACCTAATTAGTACCTAGTTCTTACTAACTAATTAGTACCTAGGAACTACTGCCCTAATTACCATCTAAGTAATTAACTAACTAGCACTAAAAATAGCCTAGGGTTCATACTAACTAGCACTAAATAGCTAGGGTTCATACTAAGCACAGAAGAGGGATCGAAAGGGGAGAGAGGGATTGGAAGGGGAGAGTGCTTATAGAGAGCGGGGAGAGATATGGGGTCGGGGGAGACGGCGGCACCGAGGCGCGGCGAGGCGGGTCGAGGGAGACGGCGGCGAGGCGGGGTCGGGGGAGACGGTGACGAGGCGGGGTCGGGGGAGACGGCGGCGAGGCGGGGTCGGGAATTGGGGAAGCAGAGGAGAGGGAATCAGGCCGCGTGGTGGGTTAGGTGAAAATAGCTTTAACTGTAGCGTGGGAAGGAAAAATGCGCTGCTGCTAAAATCCGTAGTAGTAGCGCTATTCGTAGAAGGGCGCTACTACTATACCTAGCACGTCGGGAACAGTGTGGCAATTATAGTAGTAGCGCTTTCTATTCCGGCCGCGCTACTGCTAAGCTGCTAACAGTAGCGTGGTTCTGCCAGATGCGCTACTGCTAAGTAGCAGTAGCGCCTCATTTTAACAAGCGCTACTGGTAACATTCTATGTATAAGGTTTTCCCTAGTGGTGGAAATACAATGGGGACCAATAAACCCGAACAGAGGTAGTAGTACTTACCAAGTTTATACTCCTAATACTATATTACTAGTACTACCACTATACAACTAGTAGATATGTGCATGGCACAACATCGTAGGAACAAAAAACAGGAAGATCTTGGTTTGGGTGATTTATCTTTTTTTCAATCAACGTATTATGAATAATATGATGTGGGGGGCACCCATGAAGCTTATGTGGCTTGGTTGCATGGCTACGGAAGGTTAGAGAAAAATAAATAGATAATGTGTTTAGAGTGCACTCCACTAAATAGATATACTTTGGATCCATTGCAACGGACCGGCACATCTATATCATACCCCCTATATAGTGAGTGAAAAACTTTGTAAGTTGGTCGTTGGATGAAGCCAATCCGACGGTACAAAGATGGCAAATCCGAGCACTACTGGCCATTGGATATCATCCACCAAATTCTGCCACGTGTATAATCTAAAAGACTCCATGGTTGAACTTAATTCATGACTAACTTTGCCACAACTAAGCTCAGGCAAAGTTATTAATAAGTTCTTCAAAATGAGAGCCACAAGTTGGCAAGCCTAAGGGAATCTTGCCACATTTTTTGTGTGTATGTCATGTGGGGCCAGTGTGGCTTGCCTAATGTGTGGCTTGAACCAAACACTCACATAAGTTAATCAAACTTGCCTAACCTTACATTCCACCAAATTTTGCCACATGTTAGGATCCAGAAAACTCCAAATGTAGAAGCATAATGCACAAACCACCAGAATCTCATGCGTGCAATGCACGTGTACCTTACTACTAGTACTAGTTGGTAGTAGTAAGAAACAAATTCCAGTTTTGGCACGAGCTTGTATTGCGGGAGCACCACAAGGCCTGCTGAAGGAGTTACATTTTCCTCTCGGGGCCCACGGGACCGAACTTCAGTGGCTTAGTGCCCGGCCTATGAGTCAATGACATGTGGGCCTTAAATGCGGCTGGCCCACATGTCATTCTCATGGTGGTGTCGTGGTTCGCGACTTAGTCGTTCAAGATGAACCGGCCGGTGGTGGCGTGGCTGTGGCGAGGGTACCACAGCTGGGCATCGGGGCGCTACGAGGCGTAGATGGCCACACCGGTGGGTACTACCTGTAGTACATAAGTACTCCAGCTGAGGATTGATGCCCGGGACGAAATGTGTCATAGCCGCTGGATGAAAATTTGATAGTGTGGGAATACGGATCGGAGCACAGCAGCGGAGCAGGCAAAACGCGTCCAATCGGGTGTGTCTGTGATAGAAAGTTGATGGTCGCTGCAGTTCAGCTGGCCCGCATGTCATGCACACAAAGGCAGAGGAGCGGTGGAGCCGAGAGGGATGAGGGGCACGAACAATCCTACCATTCTGTCACTGACATGTGGGACCCATAAGCGTGGGTCCCACCTGTCAGCGAAGGAAAGGCAGGGCAAGGCAGTGATAGCCACGTCAGAGGATCCATGTCCACGTCGGGGGACGTCGTGCCGTGGGTTGGAGCGGCGTCGTGGGAATCGCGTGTGGGTGTGGCAGTGGTAGAAACAAGAAACATGATGGTCGTCGTGGTTCAACTTCCATGGACAAGCTGTCGTGTCTGCTGACACATGTATATCAAAACTAGAGTGTTTATATTTCAAGCACGTGAACAAGTATTATTCTACTAGTTTGGATCCATTGCAACGCATGGGCCAGCACATTGGTAGTAGTAGTGTCCATATCTATCTCTAGAGGCCTTCCCTCATTCATCCTTTTCTCTCACAAGAAAAACTACTCATACAAATGCATCTTGATATTCCGTGGAATGCACAAGGATGTTTCCTTGGGGGTCTCTCCAGCGCGGCGTGGCCGTAGTTGCAAGTTGACGCCCCTTGAGATGCCGATGTTGAGGGGCACTCGGATTCCTCCGATGAGCAGGTAAGATGAGTTTGATCACGTAGTAAATGCATTCTAAAGACTACTTCTGTGTCCATTTCCTAATTCTCCCCCTGCCCACTGTTTCCCAGGCTAGGCTCGGTGCGAGTGGAGATTGGCTTGCATATGTACGGGAGGGTACCAACATCAATTTGCACAACATTTACAACGGTGACACCATTCCCGTAGAACCTTTGTCCAACATTGGGATCAGCCATGCAACTGGCCACCGCATGAATTGGTACGATGGAACCACGGTGAGACCGAATAAAAGATAGCACGAACCTTGCACATGGCGGTCAATGGCGGACCATGCTGTCTGCGGCCGATTTGTTGCCGTACGAGTAGGAAGACGTTGTGCTCCTTTCTAACCGCATCTTCGCGGTGACAAACCAGGGGATTTATTTTGTATGGGACACATCCTACGATACACTCCCTCTCTCCCAGTTTATTTGTTTTGAATCTTTTCATTTTATAAGTTTCAAATTCAAATTTAGAGCTCCCCATCACATGTTGAGATTACAATGTCCATTAAATCGCTGTGTGCATGTATAGTAAAGAAACAAATCTCGAGTTTGGCACGAGTTCGTGTTGTGGGAGCATCACAAGCCCTGGCGCCGGAGTTACATTTCCCTCTCAGGGCCGTCGGGACTGAGCTTCAGCGCCTTACTACCCCTACCTTTGAGTTAATAACATGTGGACCCGATAAGTGACTGGTCCACATGTAATGCTCCCGAAGGCAGAGGGGCAGTGGGGCCAAGAGGTGTGAGCCGCAGGTTGGGGGACGTGTGGTTTCATGGGTTTGAGCGGCGTCGTGGGAATCGCGGGTGGCTGTGGTAGAAACTTGATGTTCGCCGCATTTTAGGTGGCCCACATGTCATGCACACAAAGGCAGAGGGGCGGTGCGGCCGAGAGGGCTGAGGCGCATGTCGGGGGGCGTGGTGCCGTGGGTTGGAGAGGCGTCGCGGGAATCGCGAGATGAAACGTGATGGTCGCCGTAGTTGAACTTCCATGGACAAGCTGTCATGTCTACGACACATGCACTGCATACCGATCAGTGGAAGGAGTAGCAGAGAAAACTATATATGCGGATAAATATTTCCTTATAGTCAAGCGGACCCACGTTACTAGAGTACCCTATTCCAAAGACATGCACACCATCGAAATAGTCCATCTATATCAATATACACCGAGAGGGAATAATTTTTTTTACAAGAGAGGAAATAGTTCATCCATCCATAATGCCCTCCTGCTAGTGCAGCATTTTCTTCTTCTTCTTCTTGTTTTTGTTATTGTTCTCATTCTCTGTGGGAGACGGCTTCGCAACAAGCTCTTTGGACCTTGTAGCTATCTCGAAACTCACACGGGCATCAAGGGCAGCATATTTTATCTGCTCGTACGTCAAGGGATAATTCTCCCATCCAGATGACCTTAATGCCACTGTCTCATCACCCTTCTGAAGATTTGTACCGAGCACAAAATTTGCTACGTCGAATAGGGATGGTGTCTGTTTAGTACAATCTTCTACAAGAATTTTGATTCTGGTTTGTAGGTCAGTGATGCTTTTGAAATCAAGGTTGTACAACTCCAGCTTCTATTTGTCCCCTTCGATGGCTGCCCCACAAAAGTATACGTCCTCCCGAGACAAGAAATGGTGAAGCTCACCTGGTATGGAGGGTGAGTGTATGATGTGGTACACCAAAACATCATCTTCGAGGCACAGCTGAAGGACGATGGCGCGCTGGATCTTCCCAGGGGCACGCTCCGTGTACTCTGTGTCGAGACCGATGACCCTCGTCTCTACCTTTTTGAGGGAGTTGGATACATTGTTGATCCACTGCCGAACAACCCTTGGGTGGAAGGTGACGGTGGCAACTATGCGCATCGAGCCTTCGACGAGGACATGTTGGACGCTAAAAACCTGCATCTCGATCTCTTTTGCCATTTGGAACCGCTGGAACAGAGGACTATGGGTTGGAGAATTAGGATTAGATGGCTAGTCTAACTGAAGTAGTAGATGATTATTTAAAGAGGTTAAAACATGTGAACGCAGTGGGGTTTGGATGCAAATGAAGACGAAGGGGAGGTGAAGAAGCCGAGGCGAATCGGTTCCCGATGGAGAAGTAAATGGGAGAAGTGGCGTGCAGGCAGTTGATTAGACGGCTAGGTAGACTAAACGAAAAGGCTATGCGGGTAGACTGAGGAGTCGTACGTGTTCGTGTACGTGCCCATCCTTCCTGATAGGTGGGACCTATGCAAACAGATAAAACATGTGTCATAGCTTTTTTTGAGCGCGTGAGTGGGAGACACAACATTCTCTGGTTAAGGAATACTCCCTCCGTTTAGGTGAGTATAAGTCACCTTATGAAAATCAGGTTTTCCCAAAACCTTTAGGCGTGGAGCATTAACTTCCTGCTCGATCCCCTCCCAGCCTCGTTAGCCAGCATTCTCTTCCTCTGCTGCCGCATTCTACCTTTCCATTTTTCCTCTTCTCAAGTGTGGAACGATCTGCATGCCGTCCTTGATGCACCAGAACGACCACTGCATGCATCGCAGCATGGCGTTGATTGGGCATGCACGAGAATTTGGTTCTGCTCGCAATATGGATGATACCTGAACGATGAAGTGAACAGGCGTGCTAGCACGGGAGACCTATTTCAGCTATACAATACTGGAGTACTCATGTTCCTACTGCTAGTAGTAGTAGTAGTAGTAGTAATACAACTGTGGTACACTTGATGGTCAAAATAATATTCATCCGGTCCTCACAGTGAAGTGACAACATCCTGCGCCTGACACTAGTCCAGGCGAGGCGGCGTGTTCGGGTTACCAAAGTCAGCCTCACCCTGTGCACTGTGCAGTCTGTCACCGCCGCTGTACATCACATTGGCGCCTCGCCTCGCCTCCCACTCCGCTCCCATAGCACCACTCCATCTCCATCTCCTTCTCCGTCTCCGTCTCCGTCTCCATCTCACTGTGCCCCCGTGTACCGTCGCCTCACTCGCCTCCCCCAGTACCACTATTCCCTCGCTAGCCGCTCCAGCACCGACATCCTTCTCCCCCGTAAATCAAGCCCCCTTCCAAACTCCACCATGGCCAAACGCGAAGCACGCAGCATCCATATGAGCCGCGATTGGAGCAATCTCCCCAGTGACATCCTCGACCTCTGTTGTTCGTGTATGGATATGTTGACCGCCCTACAGCTGGCTGCATGCTCGAGGGACATGCAAACGGCCATCGTCAAAGCGAGGGCTAAGCTTTTCAAGACACCCTGCTTGCTGCTATCTGGTCTTGCGAGATTGGCACACCATGATACAGAGGCGTGCATGATGCCCCTCGACTTCAATCCGATCTCCATTAGCCGAAACTTCTTTGCAGGTATGTAGTGTGTCACCGTACATCATTTCCCTTGACATTGATCCAATCACCATCGCCCGAAATTTCTTGGCAGGTATGTACTGGATCGGCATGAACTCCCACTGGATGGCTGCCTTCAGAGAAGACGGTAAAAAGTTGGTGCTCGTGAACTTCCAGACCTCCCATGAGATTATCCTTCCTCCGTTGGATTATATAGAGTATTACCATCGCGGTCCAAGTCATCTAGATTACTACGTCAGTTGGATGGACCTTGTTTTGCAGAAGATTATAATCTGCCAAGTACCCACACAACATGCGAATTACACAGACTTCAAGCTAATTGCTTTCTTCGACCGCGGACTCGCCTATCTTTACGCCGGTGCCTTTTATAGCTGGAGACAACTCGGCTCGCAATGGATCATCGTCAAAGCTGATACACACTTCTGTGATGCTATTGAATACAATGGCATCATCTACGCGATCGACAAACTAGATGACATCACGTATTGCTGGGATGGCGCGTGTAAGTTGTTTCCGTCTCATGTTAATGATGACACCATGACGCTGTTTGAACTTTTTTTTGATGATTGGCATATCCCTATTTGAGCAGAATTTGAGTAGAACTATGGCAATATATTAGAGACGCCGTAAATCATCTATATTTGGAATGAGTTAATTCATGCGATTGTGACCATGTCATTACAGCCAATTTGTACCCTGAATAATCAAACGGTTAGGAATATATGGATATTATCCTTATTTTACAGTAATCTATATACTACTACTAAATATGAGTGTGTATCAATGGCCATGTTAGTTTCCTCATTTTCATGATGTAGAAACATGCACCACACTGTTGGTTTCATCTAACCATACATTAGGGAAGTAAATGTGCATATGGAGAACTCTATATTTGGAAGTAGTGAAATCCTGCAATGCTTACCATGTGTACATACCTATATTTGCCCTTCAGCCATCAATGGCTAGAATAATATCCTCACAAAACTTTTTCCCACAGAAAATGAGTATATAACAATGCATGGTCTGTTAGTTACCTTGAAGAATTTGTTTGTGAGGACAGAACATGATTACATAACATGCATGACATGGTAGTTTCCTGTGAAGAATCGATTGCGAGATAACATGAGTATAACCATGCATAGCACTTCTATATTTTCGAACCCAGTATACATTTCCCTATATTTTCCTCCTAGTTCCAACAGGGACATATCAATGTTGTTTCTTGCATTATCCTACTCATACTCTGAACAATGCTGATCTTACATTAACAATGCCTGTCCTTTTTGATATGATGAAGTGTCCCTACAGTTACTTCCCTTTGTAATTACACCACCTTTGCCAAAAACAGGGAAGCACAACTGGTTCCTTGCTCGATCAGACGACGGCAAAAGACTGATGATCATTCGGACACATGAGCCGGAAAAGTTATATTGCAAAAACCCTACTATATACAAGCACCATGTAATACGTGAGTATTCGGACAGTGGCTGTTACGTCTATGAGCAGGATACCAGCTTGTTGGGGCCTTTAGGATTTTTTTAGTTGGAGGCGGGTAAACAGCCTTGGTTCACACTCTCTGTTTCTCGGACTCAATTATCCGATTAACTAGGAGATCACCATTGGCAAGGACCTTGATGGTAGAGAGGCTCTGTTTTCTATGGAAAACTGTGTCTACATGGCGAGCCCTAGGAGTTCGGGAGCATACTCCCCTGATTGTCAACGATACAGCCTGCAGCCAAAAGAAGGTGAGAATGACAAAGGCATCCGAATTAAATTTGATCCTTGGATGTCTTAATTACGACAGGTGGTGAAGTGGTTCAAGCCTTCAGGTTGATAGGTAATTGGGCTGTTGCATTGAAAGGGGGGAGTACTGGTGTCTCCGGATCACTGGTCGCTGAAGCGGGGCTGCAAATTATGATGGTGTTGGATCATCTCTTCGAATGACTTTGTTGTCTTTGCTGCTGGTTCTGGATGGGTAGTTCTTTCTTTTGTTATGCATATTCCTTGTCATTTGGTCATCCTCGTCTATGTCACTCTTTCTATGTAATAGTTTCTTCTGTTTAGAATGTCATTCTCGTCTGGATCACGAGAGTCTGAGCGCTGCCGATGGGTACGTTTTGGTGGTGTAGCAAGACTTCCTATGAACTATCATGTCTTGCTGTTTATGTCAGTAGTAGTCACTAGTCAGTGTTTGAATGTTGTATATATCGTTGTTTCGAACTGTTTATTGTCTCGAACTACTGGTGGGCTAAATGAGGGCATCACCATTCTCTAGTGTTCAGAGTATATCTCCTTTTTTCAAGTTATATAATTTGAGCTCACTGTCTTTTCGATGATGTACACTTGTTTGGGCCAGTGAGGTGTTGTTGAATATGGGCTAAGTAGTAACGCAATGCCAAATAGGTCAATTATGACTCTCGCGCCGGGCTCTCAAAAGATCTTGAAAAAAAGGGTGGTCTCTCCAAAAAAGAAAGAATAAGGACTCTTAGGCTGACAGGTGGGCGCCACCGGTGTTTTCGTGCGCTTGCGCGCCGAGAGCATATTGGCGTGTGCTCGAAATTCATGCTACCTTTTCATCCCTAGTCTCCCGCCCATCCCCCACCTCTGGAATCTCGATTCCTACTCCAGTTCCCCCAAATCCCCCTCCTGTACACCCTGTACTCAAGCGCACTATCATGTCGCCGGTCAACGCGGATCTCCGAGCCGGAGATCTTGATCTCCGAGTCGGGATGCTGCGTGCTGTCGCTCAACAGTGGCATGGCGGCGCTTGACGAATAGTTTGCCGGCAAAGTGTTGATGGTAACCATCAATGGCGACCGGCCTCCCATCTCGCCGGACGACCTTGTCAAAGCTCTTGGCATTGCGCACAACATCCAAATAAGTGACTTGCTCGTCGAAGTCTGTCCGCCACCGGCTGATTTCTTCATCAGGTTTCGAACAACTTTCGACTGTAGTCGTGTGTTCGAATCTTCCCGGTGTTTGTTCTGCGATGGCGCGCTGGTGAGCTTTGATCAGTGGCACCCAGGATGGGGCTCGGTGCCCTCTGACCTTGAGTTTTTAACAAAGCTTACCTTCCACGGCATGCCTCGACGTGCTTGGAACAGCGAGCCATGAACAAGCTTATCAACGACCTTGGAGGTGAGCTCGTAAGTATGTTTGTTCCTCCAGACAGCTGGGCTCTGACGGTTATGGCATGGATGAAGAGGCCGTCCACCATACCGAAGGTGATTGGTGTTGAGATACTAGTGCAGGAACCAGGGTTGTACTATTCATCGCCACCAAGGCCGCCACGGACCACGTTAGGGATGTACTTGTATCGAGTGTTCGTGCATGTCAAAGAAGTGGTCAATCCATCAATCAAAGTCCTCCCGCCGCCGCTGGTGCCAGGGTCCGTTGACGACGTCCATTACAGGAGTCAACTTCAGACTTTCCCCGTGTTGCTCTGAACGATGGATGACACATGGCCTACTCCATCGCGCAGCGGAGGCCACTTCTTCTTTGGGAGAAGAGACAGGGATGGCTGCCTGGATGTGCTCTAATTTGAGGTAACAACTGAATCTTGTCAGATAGTACTAGTTAAATCCGAGCTATGGGTCTGAAGCACTGATATGCCAGTACATTTGATTGTGACCTGTTCTAATTTTGTACCTAAACTTTTTTTAGAAAGGGTTGTACGTCAACTTAATGTGCTAGCAGAACTTATTGTGTTGTCTATCTGTTTTCTTCGCACAACATTCAAGATATTTCCCCGTCATTTATAAAGACGATGAACCGTTATGTATGACTTCGTTGGTTTCAACATAGCCCTTCCCGAAGTGATCCACTGCTTCCATCCTGATTGTGCCGCCTGCGTGAAATTTTTGTATGCAAGTTCAGTGTGCTATGATGTTCTATATGATTGTGTCAACTATATAAGTTTTTACTGAGCATCAACAATGCATATGGCTAAAAGATGTATTTACGAGCATCGACCGATGGTTCTCTCTCTCTATTTCTCTCTCTCACACACACACACACGCACACACACACACGCGCACACGCACAAATGGGAACCGTTGAATTATTTATTTGCTCCTGACAGCTTTTAATTAGGTTCAACTGTAATCTAACTTTTCTCTTAAGTTATTAATTGAGCTCAGCGACTTCAAAAAGTTGTACAGAAGCCTTGTTTGGGCCTTTCCGGCGTCCCTGAATGTGGGCTGAGTAACCATGTTAGGTTGTACTGTACTACACAGGCCTTTTTTTCAACATCAGCAATGCAACTGGGCCGACAGTTGTACACAATATCCGGGTCAACTTGTTATCCGCCCCGCTGGGCTTCAAAGTTTCCTAGGAGGTATGCATTAGGCTTAACAAGAAAATGGACTTTAAGAAATAATAAATGGGATGTAATTATAATAACTGGGTAATTACTATGCACCAAACACGTAATTAGTTTGAAATATATATTATTTTTGGAATTTGGAAATTTTAATTTCATTACTTGTTGCGCGCAATATTTCATTGGATTTTAACGTGATACAACTTTATTTTGAAATTATATTTAACCTGACTAGAAATTTCGGATAAAAATATTTCGGATCGCACCAAAATGTGGGAATTTTTTTTGAATTCTGTTTTGAGCGGTTGTTGGAAATTATTAATCGTTGTCCTAGCTAGAAGTTGGGCTGTACTTTTAACAAAACCGTAAATGGGCTGTAGTAAATTCCATTAGAATTGAAAAATGGGTTGTACATTCTTACAAATCGCAAATGGGCTATATGTTCTCTGCCAAATCCGAGTTGTGGGCCTACTAAGTTGACGTGTGATACATCTCCAACGTATCTATAATTTATGAAGCATTCATGCTATATTACTATGTGTTTTGAATGATTATGGGCTTTATTATTCACTTTTATATTATTTTTGGGACTAACCTATTAACCGGAGGCCCAGCCCAGATTTGCTGTTTTATGCCTATTTCAGTGTTTCGAGGAAAAGGAATATCAGACGGAGTCAAAACGGAACGAAATCAACTGGAGAAGTTATTTTTGGAAAGAAACCCACCTGATAGACTTGGACTCCACGTCAGAAAATATGGGAGGTGCTCATGAGGGTGGGGGGCGTGCCCTCCCCCCCTGGGCGTGCCCCCCTACCTCGTGGGACCCCCATAGCTCCACCGACGTTCTCCCTGCACCCATATATACCTACGTACCCTAAAACTTCCAGAACAGAAAATAGATCGGGAGTTCCGCCGTCGCAAGCCTCTGTAGCCACCAAAAACCAATCGGGACCCTGTTCCGGCACCCTGCCGGACGGGGATCCCATCACCGGAGGCCATCTTCATCATCCCGGCGCTATCCATGATGAGGAGGGAGTAGTTCACCCTCGGGGCTGAGGGTATGTACCAGTAGCTATGTGTTTGATCTCTCTCTCTCGTGTTCTCTCTCGTGTTCCCTCGATGGCACGATATTGATGTATCCCGAGCTTTGCTATTGTAGTTGGATCTTATGATGTTTCTCCCCCTCTACTCTCTTGTGATGAATTGAGTTTCCCCTTTGAAGTTATCTTATCGGATTGAGTCTTTTATGAACACTTGATGTATGTCTCGCCGTGATTATCTGTGGTGACAATGGGATATCATGTGCCACTTGATGTATGTTTTGGTGATCAACTTGCGGGTTTCGTGACACTTGGGAACCTATGCATAGGGGTTGGCACACGTTCTTGACTCTCCGGTAGTAGCTTTGGGGAGCTCTTTGAAGTACTTTTATGTTGGTTGGATGAATCTGAGATTGTGTGATTCATATCGTATAATCATGCCCACGGATACTTGAGGTGACAATGGAGTATCTAGGTGACATTAGGGTTTCAGTTGATTTGTATCTTAAGGTGTTATTCTAGTACGAACTCTTTTATAGATCGATCCGAAAGAATAGCTTTGTGGTGGTTTCGTACCCGACCATAATATCTACGTTTGTTCTTCGCTATTAGTGGCTTTGGAGTGACTCTTTGTTGCATGTTGAGGGCTTGTCATATGTTCTATCTATGTTATTATTGTTGAGAGAACTTACACTAGTGAAAGTATGAACCCTAGGCCTTGTTTCCTATCATTGCAATACCGTTTATGCTCACTTTTACCGCTTGTTACCTTGCTGTTTTTTATTATTTCAGATTACAAAAACCTATATCTACTATCTATTTTGCACTTGTATCACCATCTCTTCGCCGAACTAGTGCACCTATACAATTTACCATTGTATTCGGTGTGTTGGGGACACAAGAGACTCTTTGTTATTTGGTTGCAGGGTTGTTTGAGAGAGACCATCTTCATCCTACGCCTCCTACGGATTGATAAACCTTAGGTCATCCACTTGAGGGAAATTTGCTACTGTCCTACAAACCTGTGCACTTGCAGGCCCAACAACGTCTACAAGAAGAAGGTTGTGTAGTAGACATCAAGCTCTTTTCTGGCGCCGTTGCCGGGGAGGTTAGGTAAGTGAAGGTATATCTTTAGATCTTGCAATTGAATCTTTTTGTTTCTTGTTTTAGCACTAGTTTAGTTTATAAAAGAAAACTACAAAAAAATGGAGTTGAGTTTATCTCATACGCTTCACCTTTTTAATATCTTTCGTGAGTATGATGGAAAGGATAATTGTGCTCAAGTGCTAGAAGAAGAAATCTCTAAATTGTTTGGCACTAAATCTTTGAATGATGAGCATGATTGCAATGTTGTTAGTACGAATTCTTTGAATATCCATGATACTAATGATGATTGCACTAGTTACGATGAAAATATCTCTTATGAGCATGTCAACTTTTGTGGAGTGCATGTTTGCATGAACACACAAAATAGAGAAGATATTTATTGCAAGAGGCATAAGTACTTAGAAACCAAATTGTTGCAAGAAGAGCTAGATGAATGTGCTGAAAGATTCAATATTTTTCATGCTCCTTGTGAACTTTGCAATGAACATAGTCATTTAAAGCTCCAATGCTATTTGTTTCATGATCGTGTCGTGTCCAAATATTGTGATAATTTGATTACCCTTGAGCATCATAAAGAGCTTAGCCTTCTTTTGGGTTATGAAGAAATGAAACGCATAACCGAGGGTATTACAAAATTTAACCTTGATAGAATTCTTCATTTTGATCTAGAGAAGATTTATATGTATTGAGCGGTGAATTGTATTGAAAATCCTTATATTGCCAATTACATAAAGAAAAGACAACAAATAGAAGATGATGGGAATACTAATGAAAGGGAAGAGACTTCCCAATATCCTCCTATTATTTCTTATGATGAATCAGGTAACGAGGATGAGCTTTCTATTCAACCAATCTCATCAATAAGGAGCTCAAAGAGGAAGGTTGAACCCACACATAATGTGAAGAAGAAAAAGAAAAGAAGGAGAAACAAAGGTAGAAAGGTATCCCTCCCAAATGATGTTGCTCCTACTACTCATTGTGATGATGATAATTTCTATACTATTGGTGCTATCAATATTTTTAGTGATGAGAGTGATTATGCTTATGGTATGAAAAGGCCCAAGCTTGGGGAAGCTATGTTTGATTGGGATGAAATATTTGAGAATATATTTGCTGGAATTAATGTTTGTCCCAAGCTTGGGGATGCTATGTTTAATGAAGATGACATTTTTAGCATCCCAAGTTTTGATATGCAAAGTTGTTATGATGATAGCATGCCTCCTATCTATGATGATTATATTGATGAAAGTGGGTTCGGAAGAGAGTCAACTTTAGGAACTAGTGATCCCACTATTTTGGAGGATGTTAAATTTTATTGTGATGAATACGAAAGTGGATTTGGAAGAGTGTCAACTTTATTTAGCGATTCCACTATCTTAGGAGAGGTTTCAATCGATTATGATGAGAACAAAGTTCCTATTTATGATGATTATTGTGATGATACGTATGCTATAAAGAAGAAGTTTGCTTATGTGGAGACTAGAAAATTTTCTATGCTTGTAGATCATGAAAAGAATGCTTTAGGTGCTGGTTATATTGTTGAATTCATTCATGGTGCTACTGAAAATTATTATGAGAGAGGAACATATGCTTGTAGGAATTGCAATAATGTCAAGTTTCCTCTCTATGTGCTTAAATTCTTAAATCTATGCTTGTGTTACCTTCCTATGATAGTTGATTGTTGTTCTCATAAGTTGTTTGTTCACAAAATCCCTATGCATAGGAAGTGGTTTAGACTTAAATGTGCTAGTCATATGCTTCAGGATGCTCCCGTTATGTTTCAATTCATATCTTTTATGTGAGCATCATTGTCATCATCATGCCTAGCTAAAAGGCATTAAAGAAAAGCGCTTGTTAGGAGACAAGCCAATATTTACCCTTACTGTTTTTGTGTGTCCACATGATTATGATACTGTACTAATCATGTTTTATAGCTTTTGTTTCAATAAAGTGCCAAGTAGAACCTTTGGGAAGACTTGGGTGAAGTTTATGTGATCTTGCTGTGAAAAACAGAAACTTTAGCGCTCACGAGAATAGCTGCCATTTTTTACTGGAGAGTGATTTTAGGTTGATTATTTTTGCAGATGATTAATAGACAAATTTCTCAGGTCCAGAAATTTATTTCATAATTTTTGGGGTTCCATAAGTATAGGTTTTATACAGATTACTACAGACTGTTCTGTTTTTGACAGATTCTGTTTTCTATGTGTTGTTTGCTTATTTTGATGAATCTATGAGTAGTATCGGAGGGTATGAACCATAGATAAGTTGGAGTAAAGTAGATATTACACCAATATGAATTTAGAATGAGTTCATTACAGTACCTAAGTGGTGGTTTTATTTTCTTATACTAACGGAGCTTACGAGTTTTGTTTTGAGTTTTGTGTGGTTGAAGTTTTCAAGTTTTGGGTAAAGATTAGATGGACTATGTAATAAGGAGTGGAAAGAGCCTAAGCTTGGGGATGCCCAAGGCACCCCAAGGTAATATTCAAGGACAACCAAGAGCCTAAGCTTGGGGATGCCCCAGAAGGCATCCCCTCTTTCGTCTTCGTTCTTCGGTAACTTTACTTGGAGCTATATTTTTATTCACCACATGATATGTGTTTTGCTTGGAGCGTCAATTTCTTTTGTTAGTTCTTGCTTGCTGTTAGTTAGAATTGTGTTTTGCATCTTTAGTTTCAATAAAAAAGTCAAGGATAGCCTTTGCCATGCTTATTTTGCTAGTTTGCATGTTGCTGTTTGAAAACAGAAAGTTTACCGCTATTGCAAAAATTGCCTAGAAAAGTCAGAGAATGGTCTAACGTTGAATATTTTTGCATATTAAGCTTTGATAAATTTATTACAATGGGAATTTTAGTTCATAATTTTTGGAGTCAGGGAAGTATTTATACTCTTGCATTCTTTACAGACTGTACTGTTTTGTCAGATTGCTGTTATGTTTGCATTGTTTGCATATGTTTGCTTGTTTAATGATTCTATTTGGTGATAGGAGTATTAAATATACAGCGGCATTTAGTATGCAATGTTGAATAATAAATTAAATGATTTTCTACAGTATAATATGATAAGGTTTTGCATTGGTTTATACTAACCTATCTCACGAGTTCTTGTTGAGTTTGTTGTGAATGAAGCTTTTGATAAAAAGAGAAACCATGATATGAGAGGAATTAAGGAGACACAAAAGCTCAAGCTTGGGGATGCCCAAGGTACCCCAAGATATTATTTCAAGAAGTCTCAAGCATCTAAGCTTGGGGATGCCCCCGTTGGCATCGCACCTTTCTTCTTCAACAATTATCGGTTAGTATCGGTTGAACCTAAGTTTTTGCTTCTTCACATGATGTGTGCTATCCTTGCAATGTAATTTTATTTTGTTTTGCTTGCTGCTTGAATACAATACCAAGATCTGAAATTCTTAAATGAGAGAGAGTCTTCACATAGTTGCATAATTATTTAGCCACTCATTGATCTTCTCTTATATCTTTTTGGAGTAGCTTTTCATTTACTCGTGTGCTTCACTTATATCCTATGAGTAAATGGTTGAATAAGTTGAATGTCACAAATCTGAAATTATATATGTTTCATTTGCTTATCCCATGGGGAGTAATGACTTCACATATAAGAAGTAGAGGTTGTAAATTTATTTGTAGTTAGCAAGCATTGTATTAGTCATTTGAACAATTGTAAAGAGTTGATGTTGGACAAGGAAGACAACGTAATGGGTTATGTTTTCTCGCATCTCAGTTAAAGTATATTGTCATGGATCATTCAAACATGTTGAGCTTGCCTTTCCCCCTCATGCTAGCCAAAATTCCTAGCACCAAGTAGAGATACTACTTGTGCTTCCAAATATCCTTAAACCCAGTTTGCCATGAGTGTCCACCATACCTACCTATATGCGGTATTTACCTGCCGTTCCAAGTAAATTTGCATGTGCCAAACTCTGAACCTTCAAATTATAATCTGTTTTGTATGCCCGAATTGCTCATGTAGCAACTAGGGGCTGTCAGTGTCTTCCATGCTAGTTGGGTTATTCTCAAGAGGAGTGGACTCCGCTCCTCATTCACGAGAAATTGGCGGTAACCGGGATGCCCAGTCCCATGATCCAAAAAGATCAAAGAAAATCAAAATAATTAAACAAAACTCCCCCAGGATTGTTGTTAGTTGGAGGCACTCATTGTTTCGAGCAAGCCATGGATTGATGCTTGTTGGTGGTTGGGGGAGTATAAATTTTTACCATTCTATTTGGGAACCGCCTATAATGTATGTAGTATGGAAGATATTGGGAACTCTTGGTTGTTATGTTGACAATGAGATCATACCTCTCAAAATTATTTATCTCTATTTTAAAAATTGAGCTCTAGCACCTCTGTAAATCCCTGCTTCCCTCTGCGAAGGGCCTATCTTTTACTTTATGCAAGAGTCAAGGTGATCTTCACCTTTCCCTTTTTCATTTTATCCTTTGGCAAGCACTTCATGGTGGGGTGATCCTGATATATATATATATCCAATTGGATGTACGTTAGCATGAACTATTATTGTTGACATCACCCAAAGGTGAATAAGTTTGGAGGCAACATTATAAGCCCCAATCTTTCTCTGTGTCTGATTAAAACTTCATAACCACAAGTATTGCGTGAGTGTTAGCAATTGTAGAAGACTATATGATAGTTGAGTATGTGGAGTTTGCTATTCCTGAAAATAAGATGAATTGCAATTGTTTTGATGATTAAGAATGAAGTTTGCCAGTTTTCAAAAATGTTTATGGTCTATGCCTTGATATGTGAATTGCTTGTCACTTTATCGTGAGAATTTTTATGAGATGAACTACTGTTATGACATATAATCATGCTAGAAAAGGTGATTGAAATTATCGTTGATCAAACTTGTGCACCTCTAGCATTCACACTTCATAAATTCTTTCTTTTATCATTTACATACTCGAGGACGAGTAGGAATTAAGCTTGGGGATGCTGATACGTCTCCAACGTATCTATAATTTATGAAGCATTCATGCTATATTACTATGTGTTTTGAATGATTATGGGCTTTATTATTCACTTTCATATTATTTTGGGACTAACCTATTAACCGGAGGCCCAACCCAGATTTGCTGTTTTATGCCTATTTCAGTGTTTCGAGGAAAAGGAATATCAGACGGAGTCAAAACGGAACGAAATCAACTGGAGAAGTTATTTTTGGAAGGAAACCCACCTGATAGACTTGGACTCCATGTCAGAAGATACGGGAGGTGCTCACGAGGGTGGGGGGCGTGACCTCCCCCCTGGGCGCCCCCCTGCCTCGTGGGACCCCCGTAGCTCCACCGACGTTCTCCCTGCACCCATATATACCTACGTACCCTAAAACTTCCAGAACAGAAAAAAGATCAGGAGTTCCGCCGCCGCAAGCCTCTGTAGCCACCAAAAACCAATTGGGACCCATTTCCTGGACCCTGCCGGAGGGGGATCCCATCACCGGAGGCCATCTTCATCATCCCGGCGCTATCCATGACGAGGAGGGAGTAGTTCACCCTCGGGGCTGAGGGTATGTACCAGTAGCTATGTGTTTGATCTCCCTCTCTCTCTCTCGTGTTCTCTCTCGTGTTCCCTCGATGGCACCATCTTGATGTATCCCGAGCTTTGCTATTGTAGTTGGATCTAATGATGTTTCTCCCCCTATACTCTCTTGTGATGAATTGAGTTTCCCCTTTGAAGTTATCTTATCGGATTGAGTCTTTTATGAACACTTGATGTATGTCTTGCCGTGATTATCTGTGGTGACAATGGTATATCATGTGCCACTTGATGTATGTTTTGGTGATCAACTTGCGGGTTTCATGACACTTGGGAACCTATGCATAGGGGTTGGCACACGTTCTTGACTCTCCGGTAGTAGCTTTGGGGCGCTCTTTGAAGTACTTTTATGTTGGTTGGATGAATATGAGATTGTGTGATGCATATCGTATAATCAAGACCACAGATACTTGAGGTGACAATGGAGTATCTAGGTGACATTACGGTTTTGGTTGATTTGTATCTTAAGGTGTTATTCTAGTACGAACTCTTTTATAGATCGATCCGAAAGAATAGCTTTGTGGTGGTTTCGTACCTGACCATAATCTCTACATTTGTTCTCCGCTATTAGTGGCTTTGGAGCGACTCTTTGTTGCATGTTGAGGGCTTGTCATATGTTCTATCTATGTTATTATTGTTGAGAGAACTTACACTGGTGAAAGTATGAACCCTAGGCCTTGTTTCCTATCATTGCAATACCGTTTACGCTCCCTTTTACCGCTTGTTACCTTGCTGTTTTTATTATTTCAGATTACAAAAACCTATATCTACTATCTATTTTGCACTTGTATCACCATCTCTTCGCCGAACTAGTGCACCTATACAATTTACCATTGTATTGGGTGTGTTGGGGACACAAGAGACTCTTTGTTATTTGGTTGCAGGGTTGTTTAAGAGAGACCATCTTCATCCTACGCCTCCTACGGATTAATAAACCTTAGGTCATCCACTTGAGGGAAATTTGCTACTGTCCTACAAACCTGTGCACTTGGAGGCCCAACAACGTCTACAAGAAGAAGGTTGTGTAGTAGACATCAACGCATAACAAGGGCTTTGTCAACTTAGTCAATATAAACGATTCTAGCTGCAGTGATTGTACGATGTCCATCCAACGGCCGTGGTGCTTCTTTAACCTCTGGTCTTCTTGCTCCAGCCGCCCAAAGTAGCGCCGGTCGTGTCGCATGCTCATGCCTCCCGTGGCCGGCTAGGATGCCGCGGAGGCCTCACCGCCCCGTACTACTCCCACCTCTAGCCAGGCCATCCCTCTACTCACCCACACCCCCTATTATTCTGCGGCGACGGCAGCCTCACACCGCAGCCGAACCAGTGAACCCTCGTAGTCCTCTCCGCACGGGCTACCACTGCTGCGTCTTCCCCGGCTCCGCATTGTCCCCTTCCTAGGCCTCGCAGTCGTCCAGACCACCGCCCTGGTGCTCTCGGTGCGGCGTGGTCAACGTGGTCAACGACCGACTTCCATCGGAAGAGTACTGTACGTGGAGAGGCTGCCAGCTGGGTCCAGGCGGCCGCAAGGAAGTGCCTCCTTATTACGCGCAAAATAAATATTCCTCCACCTGACAGCAGGGACCCACCCGACGGGCCACCTTATTTCGCAAAAAAATGTTTCCCCCTGACTGCTGGGACCCACCGGACGGGCCAGCGTATTTCGCGAAAAAAACGTTCCCCGCGCTGTCAGCTCGGACCCACCGGAAGTGCCTCCTTATTACGCACAAAAAATTGAATACTCCCCTACTAGCTGGGACCCACCATGGTGGGAGGCTGACTTGTGGGCCTACTAAGTTGACTGGGACGGGGGCCTTTGTCAACTTTAGTCAATATGAATGATTCTAGCTCCAGTGACCGTACGATGGCCATCCAACGGCCGTAGTGCTTCTTCAACTTCTGGTGTTCTTGCCCCAGCCGCCCAAAGCAGCGCCGGTCGTGCCGCATGCTCCTGCCTCCCGTGGCTGGCTGTGCTGCCGCGGAGGCCTCACTGCCCCCTACTATTCCCACCACTGGCCAGGCCCTTCGGCGACGGCAGCCTCACACCGCAGCCGAACTAGTGAACCCTCGTACTCCTCTCCACGCGAGCTTCCACTGCCGCATCTTCCCTGGCTCCTCGTCGTCCCCTTCCTAGGCCTCGTTGTCGTCCACCGCCATGGTGCTCTCGGTGCGGCATGGTCAATGTGGTCAACAACCGACTTCCATCGGAAGAGTACTGTACGTGGAGAGGCTGACAGCTGGGTCCACGGTACGCGGAAAATAATTATTCCTCCTCCTGACAGCAGGGACCCACAAGACGGGCCACCAGTATTTCGCGAAAAAAACGTTTCCCCCTGACTGCTGGAACCCACAGGACGGGCCACAGTATTTCGCGAAAAAAACGTTCCCCCGCTGTTAGCTCGGACCCACCAGAAGTGCGTCCTTATTACGCACAAAAAAATGAATACCCCCGTGCTAGCTGGGACCAACCTTGGTGGGAGGCTGACATGTGGGCCTACTAAGTTGACTGGGCCGGAGGCCTTTGTCAACTTTAGTCAATATATGAATGATTCTAGCTCCAGTGACCGTACGATGTCCATCCAACGGCCGTAGTGCTTCTTCTACCTCTGGTCTTCTTGCTCCAGTTGCCCAAAGAAGCGCCGGTTGTGCCGCCTGCTCCTACCGCCCGTGGCCGGCTGTGATGCCGCGGAGGCCTCACCGCCCCCCTACTACTCCCACCGCTGGCCAGGCCATCCCTCTACGCACCCACACACCCTGTGATTCTGCGGCGACGGCAGCCTCACACAACAGCCGAACGAGTGAACCCTCATACTCCTCTACGCGTGGGCATCCACTGTCGCGTCTTCCCCGGCTCCGCATCGTCCCCTTCCTAGGCCTCGCCGTCATCCACCGCCCTAGTGCTCTCGGTGTGGTGTGGTAAACGTGGTCAAGGAATGGCTTCCATCGGACGTGGACTGTACGTGGAGAGGCTGACAGCTGGGTCCACGGCCACAGCAAGGAAGTGCCTCCTTATTACGCGCAAAATAATTATTCCTCCACCTGATAGCGGGGACCCACCGGACGGGCCACCGTATTTAGCGAAAAAACGTTTCCCCCTGTCTGCTGGGACCCACCAATTACATCTTCGCATGCAAGGCAGTGCGTCCGAAAAAAAACGATTCGCCCCCTTGACTGCTGGGACCCACCAGATACATCTTCGCACGCAAGGAAGTGTCTGACAGTCGGGACCCACCTGGTCAAAGCGTACGTAACGTTGTCATTCTGGTCGCGAACGTGTACGTACATATATACTAGTGGATGTAGAGGCGCGCACGTGTCGTAGTAGAGGCGCGCATGTAGCATGTACACGTACGTACAGCGGCCAGGGTGCAAGAAAGAAAATACGGCCACGTAGGTGTACATACGGGCGGGGTCTCGAATGCCTACTCGCGCATACGTACATGGCTGGGTCGGAACGGAGAAACAACATCGTCGTCGTGTTCATGGGGAGCCAATCGGCTGGGTCGGAACAGAATGCGTGGTCGTGTTCATCGGGAGGGCTTGGACGGAACAGGCGATGGAAACGAGGCATGGCGTACCGCAAAATGGAGGAAACGGACCTCCTACGTTCGGAACGGGGTCCTGTTGATCGGGAGGGGTGTGGCGTACCGCAAAACAGAGGAAACGGACCTCCTACGGTCGAAACGGGGGTCCTGTTGATCGGGATGGATGTGGCGTACCGCAAAACGGACGAAGCAGACCTCCTACGGTTGAAATGGGGGTCTTGTTGATCGGGAGGGGTGTGGCGTACCGCAAAACGGACGAAACGGACTTGTGTTGGAGCGCTACGGTCGAAACGGGGGTCCTGTTCATCGGGAGGGGTATGGCGTCCCGCAAAACGGGACTCCACTGGATACTGTTCATCTCCACTGTCGACCTCCTCCAGCCTCCACGGGCTACCGTCGACCTCCTCTAGCCTCCACGGGCTCCTGTTCATCTAGCTTCCACCGCGCACTACTCCACCGGCTACTGTTCAACCACCCCTCCACCGTCTACTGTTCATACAGCCCTCCACCGTCTACTGTTCATCCAGCCCTCCACACCACGGGGTCCTGTTCAACCACCCCTCCGCGGCCACCCGTCCACCGTCTACTGTTCATCCAGCCCTCCACACCACGGGTTCCTGTTCATCCAGAGGCAACACCACCACTCACTGTTCATACAACCCCCCCCCCCCCCCCCCGCAACGCTCACTGTTCAACCATCGATAGGCTTCAGTTAGCAGCAGTAGCGAAGGAATCACTCCGTCAGGTTCAGTTAACAGCCATCGACCAATCGCTCGAGTTCAGTAACGCATAGCCTGTGGTGCAATCGCTCGGGTTCAGTTAGAGCCCAACGCCTCGCTCGGGTTCAGTTAGAGCCAATGCCTTGCACACATGCGCATACCTGTACGAGAGAAACGCGCATCACTCTCCCACCGTAACCAGCAACTCCCCAAAATTTTCCTCCCCCTCGCTTCTACCACAGTTTTTTCCGTCATGGATGGCCCAAAGAATGTCATGCAGCTGCGTCTCCGGCCTGCCCAGGACGAAAAGCCCATTTTCTATCATGATTTTTTGTCATAGAAGTAGGAGCCCACTACATCTATGATGATACTGGGTTTTGTCACAGTTGTCGTCATAGAAGTGTCATATGTATGAAAGAAAAAATTCGTTCGGCCCAAAATGTCACAGATGTGTCTTTTTTTTGTAGTGCGATGTACCATCCTTATGTTAAATTCGGCGACGAAAATACAAAAAAATTCACAGGATGGCCATAGAGGGGTATCACAACAAATCCATTGCCATCTTAAAAAAGTGGACAGAGCTGAGGTGCTTGACAATGCTGGCAAGGAAGCCATTCTCTTTAATGTTGACCTTTCCTCTATCATCAAGAAATCGGATGAGCTCGATGACCTGACTTTACTTTTCTCCACTGAAGAGCTTGATGATGTTATAAAACTAATGTAGGTTGACAGAGCACTGGGGCCGGATGGATTCTCTGGGCATTTCATTAAATCATGTTGGCACATCATAAAGGATGGCATCTATCAGCTATGTGATGAATTATATACGAGGGAACTTGATATTGAGAGCATCAACTATGGATGTATCACCTTGATTCTGAAAACAAACTCTCCAGAGTCCTCCAATGACTATCGGCCCATTACATTGCTAAATTGTTGCCTTAAAATTATCACGAACATTTTGGCTAACTAGTTGCAAAAACCAGTATGGGTTTCCGAAAGGGAGGACCATCCAGGACTGCCTAGCATGGTTGTTTGAGTACATTCATAAATGTCAGGCCTCGGGGGTGAAGTCGTTATTTTAAAACTTGATTTTTCCAAGGCCTTTGACACAATAGTATACTCGGCAATAATCTAGATAATGCAAGCCATGGGCTTCAATGATAGATGGATATCCTGGATCAAATGTATCTTTCAATCAGGCAAGTCCTCGATACTGTTAAATGGAGTCCCCGGCCGCTAGTTCCACTGTCGGACAGGTGTGCGGCAGGGTGATCCTTTGTCGCTGCTCATATTCTTCTTGGCTGCTGATCTACTACAAACTGTAATAAATGATGCCATGCATAAGCAGCTGATTGGGTATACAATTCCACCTGCTGGCAACCAAAGGTTTCTTGTGATACAATACGCGGACGACACGCTCATCGTGATGCAAGCGTGTAGGAGACAAGCCCTATGCATGAAACAAATTGTCCTTGACTATGCTGACTCTATCGGCCTGAAAATTAACCTTCAAAAGTCTACCCTCGTGCCAACTAATCGCAGTCAAGTGGAAGCTTAGGAGATGGCTGACATCTTTCAGTGCGCTGTTGGGACAATATCGTTCACGTACCTGGGATTACCAATGGGCACCACCGAGCCGATAGTGGCTGAGTTGATGCCACTCATTGGGAGAGTTGAAAGAACATGTGGATTCAGTTCCGACTTCGATTGCAATTTACACCATGTGCTCGATCAGGATCCCGCCTAAAATTCTAGCTCATTTGGACATCCTCTAACTCCCTGGCTACATGGCACTTGGTCTGCAAATCCAAGCTAAAAGGGGGCCAAGGGATCATTGACACTAAGACACTCAACACGACCCTATTGATGAAGTTCCTGGATAAGTTCTACAACCGCCACGATGTCCCATGGGTTGAATTAATATGGAGCACATATTATAAAAACTCCACCCCCCCACGTGACCGGACTGTGTTGCTCTTTCTAGTGGCGTGAGATCACTAGCTCATGCCAGCATATTGAGGGATTTCCTCCATCACCGTGGTGCACAGAGATGATGCTTTTCTGGAAAGACATGTGGTGTGGACAAATTCTTGCAGAAACTTACCCAAGGGCCTTCTCTTTTGCCACTGACGAAGATGTATCTGTGCGGGATTTCCTTTTGACCAGCTCACTACGTGGCATCTTCTATGTTCCACTATCTTCACAAGCTCATGAGGAGGTTTTACAGCTTGAAACTGTCACTGCGGCTTATCACATCATCACATCAACCAATGATATTTGGTTTTACAGCTGGGGGCGTGTATACACATCTGCCAAATTTTATCAGTTTTGCTTTAGGGAGGTGGTTGTGCATGAAGCATACAAGTGGGTCTCGAGATCTAATTGACCGATGAAACTCAAAGTATTTTCTTGGCTTCTGCTCTCAGACCGGCTAAACACCAAGAACATGCTCCATCGTAGGCACTATGCGGTGGGCAATGATGGTCTGCGATCTAATGACTACAGAGTGTGCTACGATCGGAAGGAGGAAACGCTTGATCATCTATTCTTTGAGTGCTCCTTCATGGCTCAATGTTGGAACACGCTGCACATCTCATGGGGCGCGGGAGACAGCAGGTTCGAATGGCTCAACAGTGCTAAAACAAGATGGACCATGCCCATGTTTTTCTATGTCTTTGTAGTCTCGGCCTGGTTAATATGGAAGGAAAGAAATGACCTAATATTCAAGAGAACACCATCCTCTCATACATCCTGGCTGAGAAGGTTTAAGGAGGACTTTGAAATGCTTAAACACAGAGCAAAGCCTGCTCTTTGGGAGTTCATTTCCAATTTTGTTGGAGGCTTGGCTTAGACATTAGTTTGTATTACCATCCCCACCATAGCCTTACCTCTATTCCCTCCTGGAGAGACTCTTAGTAGCTCATTGTTGCTGACGATGTAAAATACCCCAACTGTAATCTTTACCTGTGACTTTCTAATTAAGCTAACAAAAAGACTGTAGGAAACTCTCCTACAGTCATTTACAGTTAAAAAAATAGTAACATGGTTATAATTTACAGGGTTGTACACCGAGGCATTTACATAAGCAGGGAAATATTACTGCTTATTTCATACAGATTATAAGAAAGGTTAAACAAAACAATTGAAAGGAAAATGTGATTATCAGATTAAACAGAACAATGGAAAGGAAAATGTATATAGACGATTATTAGGTGTATCTCCTTCCCAAGAGCGAGCAGAGTGGAATAATCATGACATGACTGCAAGTAGATAACCATCTAGGGAAAAGGCCATGGAAAATCATGATGTTACCAATACAATGGTGTTTGGATAATTGATCGAGAAACATTTAGCATTATGTTTCCAATGTTCTTGCTGATGATTTCTACTTCTTGAGCTTGCGTTGATTTTTCCCTTGAAGAGGAAAGGGTGATGCAGAAAAGTAGAGATAAGTATTTCCGTCAGTTAAGAACCAAGGTATCAATCCAGTAGGAGGCACAATCAAGTCTCCAATCTATGCACCTACACAAACTATCAAACACTTGCACTAAATGCAAAAAAGGTTGTCAATTGAGGGAGTCCTGGATTAGGGGGTCCTCGGACAGCTGGACTATATGCTTATGTCGGACTATTGGACTATGAAGATACATGATTGAACACTTTGTCCCGTGTCCGGGTGCAACGATCCTTTGCGTGGAAGGCAAGCTTGGAAATTCGGATATGTAGATTCCCTTCTCTGTAACCGACTCTGTGTAACCCTAGCCTCCTCCGGTGTCTATATAAACCGGAGGGTTTAGTCCGTAGGAGGAGAACAATCATAACCATAGGCTAGCTTCTAGGGTTTAGCCTCTATGATCTCGTGGTAGATGAACTCTTGTAATAATCATATCATAAAGATCAATCAAGCAGGAAGTAGGGTATCACCTCCATAGAGAAGGCCCGAACCTGGGTAAACATCGTGTCCCCCGCCTCTTGTTACCATTAGCCTTAGATGCACAGTTTGGGACCCCCTACCCGAGATCCGCCGGTTTTGACACCGACATTGGTGCTTCATTAAGAGTTCCACTGTGTCCTCACCATAAGGCTTGATGGCTCCTTCAATCATTTACAACGATGCGGTCCAGGGTGAGGCTTTCCTCCCCGGACAAATCTTCATATTCGCCGGCTTCGCACAGCAGGTCAACTCGCTTGGCCATCTGGAGCAAATCGATAGCTACGCCCCTGGCCATCAGGCCAGGTTTGGAAGCCAGAATTACACTCCCGACATTCCCGGAGACTTGATCTTGGACGGATTCGAACCCATGACAGGTGCACCCTACAGCCACGATGAGCATGACCTAAATCTGCCATCGGACGGTGTTCAGGAGATCACACTTGCAGCTTCCCCGGCTTTAAATCCAGTGCAGATCGTGCCATCTGAGGACGGGAGGATGGACCCTGCCACGGAAGCCGCACACTTAACGGCGATAGAGCCGAACATAGATTTCACTTCCAGCGAGATCTGTGTCATCGGACCCTCGGACTCGTTCTGGCCATAGGCTCCGAATGGCGTACATCCGTGCCCATCGGTTCTAACGGGGCGCCGATCATGGAGTTCAGCTCCGCGGATATCTTCCAGCACTCGCCCTTGGGCGACGTGCTGAACTCACTAAAATCTCTCTCCTTGTCAGGAATTCTTGGCCGAACTATGTCCGGCTTGAGTGGGAAGCAGACGACGAAGGAATTCGTTACCCACCCACCACCCACTTAATAGCCACTGTTGACGACTTAACCGACATGCTTGATTTCGACTCCGAAGACATCGACGGTATGGACGACAATGCCAGGGTAGAACAGGAACCACCACCTACAGGGCGCTGGACACCCAAATAAAACAATGGCGAGGATCAAAAGGATGCAGCAGAGGATAATGCTCTTGAGAAACAACCAAAGCGCCAACGTCAGCGGCGCCGCTCTAAACCCCGCCATAGCAAAAATAGCGATACCGACACAAGAGACAATAACACTTCGGATGATGCCAAAGATGAAAACAATCCCGCCCAGCCAAGCTTCGAGCAGGCCGGACAGGAGGACGGGCAAGCTAGCCCTGATGAACAGGCAATGAACGAAGACTCGAAGGATGACAATTATATGCCCGTCTCCGAAGACGAGGTGTGCCTCAGTGATGAAGAATCTACCGTGCCTGAGGATCCCGTCAAGCAGGATCGCTTTAAGCGCCGGCTTATAGCCACTGCAAAGAGCCTGAAGAAAAAACAGTAGCAGCTTCAAGCTGATCAAGATCTGCTAACTGACAGATGGACTGAGGTCCTGGTGGCCGAGGAATACGGACTCGAGCGCCCAACCAAAAGTTACCCGAGGCGCAGGTTGTTACCTCAATTAGAGGACGAGGCACTAGAGCCTATACTACCAGCATAGGATGCGGCTGACCGACCACCTCATGGCCGAGACAAAGCAGCGTATCAGCCCGAACACCAGCCCGCACCCCATTGCTGAACGAATAAAAACACCAATGCCCGGGGCTACGCGCATGACCTGCGAGACGAATTGGAAAACAAAGCAAGACAATCAAGATCGATTTATGGATCGTGGGAGCACACCCCAACGCGTGGCGATGACTACCGCGCCGAATATACTAAATACAAATCCGTCCGTGCCGAATATAGCAGACCAGATTCATCCGAACTGCATCGCAGCATAGCCCGGCACAGAGGTGCCGCACACCCCCTATGCTTCATGGACGAAGTAATGGATTATGAATTCCCAGAAGGGTTTAAACCCGTAAACATCGAACCATATGATGGGACAACAGACCCCGCGGATTGAAGATTTCCTTCTCCACATTCACATGGCCCACGGCGATGATCTCCATGCAATCAAGTACCTCCCACTAAAACACAAGGGACCAGCTCAGCACTGGCTAAATAGTCTGCCAGGAAACTCCATTGGCAGTTGGGAGAACCTGGAAGACGCATTCCTTGACAACTTTTAGGGCACCTATGTGCGACCACCGGACGCTGATGACTTAAGTCACATAACCCAACAGCCCGGAGAGTCAGCCAGGAAATTCTGGACTCAGTTCTTAACCAAAAAGAACCAAATCATCAGCTTTCCGGATGTCAAAGACCTAGCGGCCTTTAAGCATAACATCCATGACGAGTGGCTCGTCCGACACCTAGGCCAAGAGAAGCCGAAATCCATGGCATCCCTCACGACACTCATGACCCGCTTTTGTGCAGGCGAGAACAGCTGGCTAGCTTGTAGCAACATCGCCTCAAGAAAGCATGGGACTTCTGAACCAAGAGATAACAATGGCAAGCCCCGACGCAGCAAACACAAGCGTCGAAATAATGGCGAGAACATCGAAGACACAACCGTCAATGCCGGATTCAGCGGCTCTAATACTGGTCAAAGGAAGAAACAATTCAAAAGAAACAGTCCGGGCACGTCCAGTCCGGACCGTATACTCGACCGTCCATGTCAAATTCATGGCACCCCAGGAAATCCAGCCAATCATACCAACAGAGAATGCTGGGTCTTCAAACAAGACGGCAAGTCAGGTGCCGAAAACAAGGAGAAGGGGTCGCAAAACAATGACGACGATGAGGAGCCCCGTCCACCGAACACAGGAGGGCAAAAGAAGTTTCCCCCGCAAATTAAAACGGTGAATGTGATAAACGCCACCCATATTCCCAAGCGGGAGCGGAGGCGCACACTTAGGGACGTCAATGCAACGGAGCTAGTCGCCCCAAAATATAATCCATGGTCATCTGGCCCGATCACCTGTGACCGCAAGGATCGTCCGACCAATATCCGTCTGGGCGGCTTAGCCGCACTAGTCCTTGACCAAATAATTGACGGATTCCACCTCACACGAGTCCTTATGGACGGAGGCAGCAGTCTGAACCTGCTTTATCAGGATACAGTGCGCAAGATGGGTATCGATCCTTCAAAGATCGAACACACTAAAACCTTTAAAGATGTTATACCTGGCGTGGAGGCCCGCTGTATAGGCTCCGTCACTCTGGAGGTAGTCTTCGGACCCCCGGATAATTACCGTAACGAAGAGTTAATCTTTGATATTGTCCCTTTTCGAAGCAGCTATCATGCATTGCTTGGATGAACCGCGTTCACTCGATTCAACATGGTGCCACATTACCCTTATCTTAAGCTCAAGATGCCCGGTCCATGCGGCGTCATAACAGTTAATGGCAAGGCCGGACGCTCCCTCCGTACTGAAGAGCACACCGCTGCCTTAGCAGTAGAAGCGCAGAGTGGCATTTTTCAATCGAACCTTCATTCGACAGCTAGGTTCCTGGACACCGTCAAAAGAGACCGAACTACTCCGCGGCAGGATAGCCCAGCTTTTCAGGAGCTCAATTAACCACTCCGGCGGTAGGCGGAGGCAAAGCTAGGTTAGGCCCCACAATGCGGCTTAACCACTCCGTGGCACACAAACATTTTTTGCATTTTCTTTGCAGTTCCCTTATGTGTAGGCCATCACTGGCGACATGGCGACCAGACCCATGAGGGGACGAACATACCAAGGAGGGAAACAGCTCGAACGCGTAAGGGAATCCTTGGATATTCCCCTTGATGATCATCCGATTGTTCCCCGGATCCACACACAGCCCCCTGGTCTCAGCAGGTTCCGAATTCATATTTCTTTTTATCGCACTACTTGTACTCGTACGCCTCGACGTATTATTCAATTACAACATGTGGCTTTATATGATGCTTACTTGTTGTTCTTTCTTATTGATATCTTTTGTTAAATGGCATCCGTACACTATGGTACGCCTTAATATGCCAGGGGCCTCGTTGTACCCATAACATGACAATAAAGTCCGAATACCTTCACGGTTGTTCGGCACCCCGAACTTATAGCATTATATGCATCGGCTCCGAATCATGTCTTGGGTCAATATTTGGGTTGCCCAGCTCCTGTGCTTGCTACCCTACATTCCGCTATATCGACTAGGGTAGTAAAGGGAGAACTACTGCGATTGTGTCCTGATTCTTCCGGACGAGCACCTCAGTAGAGAAAGCCGAAAACTGACTGTCATGATACGGCGAGAGCTGGTCAGCTGTTCGAGAGGTTACAAAATCTTTAAGGATTTCTACCGCATTATGCGATAACTAATGCAGTGTGCGACGGGTCGTCTTTTTTTCCGATCAGGTGCTTATAGAGCCCCTAGTGCGGTCTTCCGAACACCAGGGGCTGCGCCTACCTTTCTTTTGTCAAACCCCTATGGCTAAGCGAGGGTGATAAAGCCTTATAGTCCGATTATCTGGTTCGTTGCGCTGAACACCTCCTTCAAGGACCCAAAACTGGGGTAAAGAGTGTTCAGGTTTATCCCGAACACCCCCATACTTCCTACGTGGGGGTAGAAGCCGACGACTTGCCAACTCTCAGGATTAGTATATAAAATGGCCGCACAGGAGGTAAAATTTTCAAATAACAGGCATTATATCATATAAATGACCTTGCTCAACACTACATAGGATAACATGAATGTATTCATGGGAATATAATATCCTTGGCACATTGCTCCGCTACAAGGCGGGATCCTTTCAGGACATTGTCATAATATAACTCGGGATTGCGGTGCTCCTTCCCCGTAGGCGGTCCTTCGGTCATTAGCTTTTCGGCATCCATCTTCGCCCAGTGCACTTTTGCGCGGGCGAAGGCCATTCCCGCACCTTCCATACAGATCGACCGCTTGATGACTTCGAGTCGAGGGCAGGCACTTACAAGCCGCTTCACGAGCCCAAAGTAGCTGCTGGGATCGCCTCGGTGGGCCATAGCCGGATAATTAAATCCTTCATGGCTAGTTCGGCCAACCTATGCAGCTCGATCAGCTGTTTTAGTTGATCGGCAAAGGGCACTGGATGCTCTGGCGCCAGATATTGCGACCAGAAGAGCTTCTCGTAGAGCTCCATTCTTCAGCCCGGTAGAATTGTGCGGCATCAGATACGCTGCACGGCAGTTCCGCAAACACCCCTGGAGAAATCTAAATTCGTATTAGTAACATGATTTTCTTCCTTTAAATATTTGCTTTACATAGAAAAAGCCTTACCCGCCGCAATCTTTCTGGCCTCCTGGATTTCCTGCAGGGCGCCTTGGGCTTCGCCTTGGGCATCATGTGCGGCTTGATGAGCCTTGGTGAGTTCGGATTCTTTCCCCGTTAAACTCTGCTCCAAGGTATCGCATTTCTTCGCGGCCTCTTGGAGCTCTTGCTGAACTTCAATAACCCTGGCCTCGTGCTTTTCACGAATGGCCTTCTTTGTGGCCGCCTTCTTCTCGGCCTCAGCCACTGCTTTCATAAGAGCCTCGACTTCGGCCGTCGTTCCTAGAGCACATCATGAAATTTTCGTCACACTCAATTATTCATTCATGCTGAATGCGAACAAGGTTTTTGCATACCTTGGTTATCTTTCAACTGCTTCTTCACTTGGCCAAGTTCTTCTTTGGCCCGCTCCAGACTCTGCTTTAGTCCGGAGACTTCCGCAGTATGAGAGGTGGCAGTCACTACAGACGCCTGCTTAGTGAAAACAAAAGTGGGAGAGGTACCACAAGGTAAGTCTCCTGAGAACATATATTTGATCCTCTGTCCGGTTTTTTCTTTCTAACACTGAACAGTGTATCAGGGGCTACTATCTATACTATGACACTCTCTGAAACCTCACAACATACCTCAAAGCCCGTTATAAGGCTGATGCAGGCTTCAGTCAGCCCGCTTTCGACAGACTGAATCTTCTCAATCACCGCACCCATAAGGGCACGGTGTTCTTCAACGATGGAGGCGCTCTTCAGCGCTGCTTATAAGGTATCTGGCACCTCTGGTTGGGCAGAGGTTGCCAGTGGAACAGGCGCACCCCCTTCTGTCGAGGGAGGTTGCCCGCCTGAATCCGGAGCCGTGTTGGTCTCCGGAACTGTGTCCGGCTGGGGGCCGAATTCAAGATAGCCCCCGGTGTCGGTGTCCATGGGAGCCTTTTCCCCCGTGTGTCCGGCCACCAAGGTTTGACCCTCTGGCGCTGCCTTGACAGTCTCCCCACCCCCTCCTCGGCTCGGGTCCCTTTGGGACGATACCCCGGGGTCATTCACGTGTTTTGGGGAGGGGGCCGTCGGGGGTGTCCTGCTGTCCATAGCATCCGAACCCAATGAATCATCTGATGAGGATTGTTCGGCGCGGGACCTGGCCGGACTACAAAAAAGGCGTAACTCAATGCGATTAAATGTTATACGATTGTGAGTATGGATACACAAATGTGTCCAGGTTTTATATACTCACGATTTCACCAGGGGCTGGATCCTGGTATCCCACTCCGGGCTGCTATCGGTGGCGGTGGCGGATTCCTCTGGAAATGGAGTTTTTCCTTTCTTAGGCGACTCAGCCTCCAAGTGTGTGGAGCCCGTCCTTTTCTTTCCCCCCCTCACTTGGGGGGGGGGGTCGGCTTTCCTCCTCTTCCTCGTCCTCTCTAGAGGAAGAGCGGGCCTTGGAGTCTTCGGATATTATGTCCGAAGTTGGCGATGAAGGCCGCCACTGGTCTCTTTGGCCTCTTTCTCAGCTTTCTTCTTCGGCGCCTTGTAAGGCACCGAGACAAGCATCTGCGTCAGAAGTGGGCCGGCATATTCTTATGGCAGCGGGGCCGGGTAGTAGATCCGCCCTGCCTTCTTCGTCTAGCCCTAGGAGAGTTGTGGGAAAATACGTTAAACGTTTCCCTTGGATTATGCAGATAAAGCATATGACTTGCCAACATACGAAGACTTACCGAACTCGTGGGTCAGGACAGTTGGTACCCGCGGTCCTCGGCTAAATCCGGCCACGACTTGCCGGACTTAAAGAGCACCTTCCCGATGTCTTTGTGCGATGAGTCGAAGAACCCTAGTAGGGTCTGGTGCTTGGACGGGTCGAATTCCCATAAATTGCAAGCCCTGTGTTGACAAGGGAGAATCCGGCAAACTAACATCACCTGGACTACGTTGACAAGTTTGATATTCTTGTCTTACATACCCTTGGCACGCGCCTGGAGCACCACCAACTCATCTGGCGAAGACCAGTTCAGGCCCTTCTTGGGCTAGGACGTAAGCCACAATGGAGCTCCTGATCGGAATTCGGGAGCTGCGACCCATTTTGTGCCACGTGGCTCAGTGACATAGAACCACTATTGTTGCCACCCTTTGACGGAATCATTGAAGGTACCTGATGGCCATGTGACGGTGGGCATCTTGCTTACCATGGCTCCTCTACACTCAGCATGCTAGCCGCTCACCACCTTGGGCTTCACATTGAAAATCTTCAGCCATAATCCAAAGTGTGGAGAGATGCAGATAAAGGCCTCACACACGACGATGGATGTTGATATGTTGAGGAAGGAATTGGGGGATAGATTATGAAAATCGATCCCATAGTAATACATAATGCTGCAAGCGAATGGGTGGAGGGGAAACCCTAGCCTGCGGACAAAGTGAGGGAGGAATACAACCCTCTCGTGGGGTTCTGGAGTAGGGACAATCTGTCCCGCCGTCGGATGGCGGTGTCCGATCTTCTTGGCCCACTACCAGGCCTCCCGAAGTTTCTTGATATTCTTCTCATGGACGGTAGAGGCCATCCACTTGCCTCCTGCTCTAGATCTGGACATTTTTGGAGAGCCTTTGTGGGCAGAGAAGGCAAATTCTTGGGCACTGGAGCTCGGGCGAGAGAGAATAGGCGGAAGAATAGGAAGGCGTGGTTGAAAAAGGGGAATCCTTATCTCCTTATAAAGGCAGCAGGGGTCGTGCGCCTCCCCACTTGCCCTAGAAACTCGCTTATTCCCCAAGCGTCGTGCTAATGGCGCGGTTGGGTTACCCACACCCGTATTGATGAGAATCCCGTGATAAGGGGACACGATCTCTGCTTCGACAAGACGTGCCAATAAAACCGCCTCGCAAGATGTGTAGTTTGAATAATGACCGGGCCACAGCGTGATGTCACGCTATGGAAAAGTTGTCAGCAGATTAGATTCGTGGAATATTGTACTCTCTACGGTGGTGTGTGGAATTTGTTTTGCAGAGCCCGACACGATTCTTGTGTTCAAGATCTACTTTGGAGTATTCGGAGATGGAACCCGCCTTGCAATGCCGAAGACAATCTGTGCACTGAACTCATCGTCATTGAAGCCTGGTTCAGGGGCTATTGAGAGAGTCCTGGATTAGGGGGTCCTCGGATAGCCGGACTATATGCTTATGTCGGACTGTTGGACTATGAACATACAAGATTGAAGACTTTGTCCCATGTCCGGGTGGCACTCTCCTTTGCGTGGAAGGCAAGCTTGGTAATTCGGATATGTAGATTCCCTTCTCTGTAACCGACTATGTGTAACCCTAGCCTCCTCCGTGTCTATATAAACCGGAGGGTTTAGTCCGTAGGACGAGAACAATCATAATCATAGGCTAGCTTCTAGGGTTTAGCCTCTACGATCTCATGGTAGATGAACTCTTGTAATACTCATATCATCAAGATCAATCAAGCAGGAAGTAGGGTATTACCTCCATAGAGAGGGCCCAAACCTGGGTAAACATCATGTCCCCCGACTCCTGTTACCATTAGCCTTAGACGCACAGTTCGGGCACCCCTACCCGAGATCCGTTGGTTTTGACATCGACATCAATCCTTTCACGGTTTCGGACAAGAGTGAGATCTAATAGAGATAGGTATAAAAGATAAGTAAAAGAGCAACCTAAAGTAAATCTAAATAAATTGTAGCAAGGTATTTTGTGGTTTTTTGGTTTATAGATCTGAAAATATATGATGGAAAATAGACCCGGGGGCCATAGGTTTCACTAGAGGCTTCTCTCTTGAAAGAGAACATACGGTGGCTTAACAAATAACTATCGAGCAATTGATAGAAAAGCACAAAGTTATGATGATATACAAGGCAATGATTATGAAGATAGGCATCACGTCCGTGTCAAGTAGACCGACTCCTGCCTGTGTCTACTACTATTACTCCATACATCGACCGCTATCCAGCATGCATCTAGAGTATTTGTTCATAAGAATAGAGTAACGCCTTAAGTAAAATGACATGATGTAGAGGGATAAACTCAAGCAATATGATGAAAACCCCATCTGTTTACCCTTGATGGCAACAATACAATGCGTGCCTTGCTACCCGTACTTTGTCACTTGGTGAGGACACCGCAAGATAAAACCCAAAAGTAAGAACCTCTCCCATTGCAAGAAGAACTAATCTAGTTGGCAAAACCAAACTGATAATTAGATGAGGAATACAAAGATATTTAATCATGCATAAAAGAGTTTAGAAAAGACTCAAATAATATTCATACATAATCTGATCATAAATCCACAGTTCATCAGATGTCGACAAACACACCACGAAAGAATATTACATCGGATAGAACTCCAAGAACATCAAGGAGAACATTGTATTGAAGATCAAAGAGAGAGAGAAGAAGCCATCTAGCTACTAGCTATAGACCAGTAGGTCTGTGGTAAACTACTCACGCTTCATCAGAAGGGCAGCATGGTTGATGTAGAGGCCCTCCGTGATCGAAGCCTCCTCCGGCAGGGTGCCGGAAAAGGCACCAAGATGGGATCTCATGGGAACAGAGGCTTGCGGTGGCGGAAAAGTATTTTGTTGGACGCTTCTGTTGGTTTGGGAATATTTTGGAATTTATAGAGCAAGAATTAGGGTTGGGGGACTCCCGAGGTTCCCACAAGCCAGGGAGGTGCCCCCCTAGGGCGCGGCCAAATAGCTTGTGGGCCCCTCTGGACTCTTCTGGCCCCCTCTCCAAGCTCCGTGGATGTCTTCTGGTCCAAGAAAAATCATCTTAAAGTTTTATTTCGTTTGGAGTCCGTTTGATATTCCTTTTCTGTAAAAATCAAAACAAGGAAAAAAGAAACTGGCACTAGGCTCTAGGTTAATAGGTTAGACCCAAAAATAATATAAAATAGCATATTAATGCATATAAAACATCCAAAATAGATAATATAATAGCATGGGACAATAAAAAATTATAGATACCTTGTAGACGTATCATGATCGGAACACCATAGTCATGCTTTGGGATAGCATCGACCTGGTCAGCAGGTAAAGGTCAGAATTTGGAAACACAAATGATCCAACAAGTGCTAGACCTGCTCATACAATTTCATCGTGGAAAAGATGAGGATGTGGTCGATGGGCTCACCTCAACTCATCGAGATTTCCTTAAACATGGATTTCCACAATTAAGTGAACAAGGTGATAATATTCGACATACTAAAGTATATAATGAAGTATGTTCGAGGAGAACATACACAATTAAACATTGAATGAAAGTGCACTGATACGTCTCCATTGTATCTACTTTGCCTAACGTTGTTGCTCTTGTTTAGGACTCTAGTTTGCATGATTTCAATAAAACTAACCCGGACTGACGCTGTTTTCTGCAAAACTACCATTGTGTTGTTTTTGTGCAGAAATAAAAGTTCTCGGATTTGGACGAAACTTTTTGGAGAATTATTTTGGAATAAATAAAAAATACTAGAACCACGACCCACTGGAGTGGGGTAGCTGCCCACTAGGCGCCCTGGTGGGTAGTGGGGCCCACGACGCTCTACTGACCCTAATTCCAACTCTATCAAATCCTATTTTTGGAGAAAAAATAGGAGAGGAAGTTTCATTGCATTTTAGGATACGGAGCCGCTGCCACCTCTTGTTCTTCATCAGGAGGCCAGATCTGGAGCCCGTTTGGGGCTCCGGAGAGGGGGATCTTTGGTCTCCGTCATCACCAACCATCCTCCGTCACCAATTTCATGATGCTCACCGTCGGGAGTCTTCATAGGCTTGCTGGACGGTGGTGGGTTGGATGAGTTTCATCATGTAATCGAGTTAGTTTTGTTAGGGCTTGATCCCTAGTATCCATTATGTTCTGAGATTGATGTTGCTATGACTTTGCTATGCTTAATGCTTGTCACTAGGGCCCGAGTGCCATGATTTTAAATCTGAACCATTTATGTTTTCACCATTATATCTATGTTCGTGATGCGAACTTGCAAGTTATATGCACCTATTACGTGTTATGATCCATAAACCCCAAGGTGACAATAATGGGGATCCGTTCCGATGATGACTGTAGTTTGAGGAGTTCATGTCTTCACTATGTGGTAATGCTTTGCTCCGGTTCTCTGTTAAAAGGAGGCCTTAATATCCCTTAGTTTCTTTATGGACCCCGCTGCCATGGGAGGGTAGGACAAAAGATGCCATTCAAGTTCTTTTCCAGAAGCACGTATGACTATTTACGGAATACATGCCTCCATTATATTTATGAACTGGAGCTAGTTCTGTGTAGCCCTAGGTTATGACTGATATATGATGAATATTATCCAACGTTATCACCGATCCAATGCCTACGAGTTTTTCAAATATTGATCTTTTCTAAGTTACTACTGCTATTTCCACTGTTACTCTTGCTACAAAACTACTGCTACTACTGTTACTGTTGCCGTTACTATTGCTATCACTATCAAACTATCATATTTCATCTCCAGGTGTGCTGAATTGATAACTCAACTGCTAATACTTACAAATATTATTTGGCTCCCCTTGTGTCGAATCTATAAATTTGGGTAGAATACTCTACCCTCGAAAAACTATTGCGATGTAACGCCCTCGATGCGGCTATATCTCCCACGTGTCGAAGCACGACTTAGAAGCATAACGGCATTGAAAGCAATGTCGCAAGTGAGGTAATCTTCACACAACCCATGTAATATATAAGGGAAAGAGATACATAGTTGGCTTACAGTCGCCACTTCACACAATACATAAATAAACATCCATCATCCAGATTACACTCAAGGTCTGACTACGGAACCAAAATAAAAGAAGACTACCCCAAAAGCTACACAGATCCCCGATCGTCCCAACTGGGCTCCACTATTGATCGTCTGGAATCGAAACATAGTAACGACCACGTTCCTCGTCGAACTCCCACTTGAGCTCGGTTGCATCATCTGCACTGGCATCGTTGGCACCTTCAACTGTTTTGGTAGAATCTGTGAGTCACGGGGACTCAGCAATCTCACACCCGCGAGATCAAGACTATTTAAGCTTATGGGAAGGGTGGTGTAATGAGGTGGAGCTGCAGCAAGCGACTAGCATATATGGTGGCTAACATACGCAAGAGAGAGCGAGAAGAGAAACAAGGAACGGTCGTGAATCTAGAAGCGATCAAGAAGTGATCCTAGAGCAACCTACGTCAAACATAACTCCAACACCGTGTTCACTTCCCGGACTCCGCCGAGAAGCGACCATCGCGGTTACACACGCGGTTGATGTATTTTAATGAAGTCAAGTGTCAAGTTATCTACAACTGAACATTAACAAATTCCCATCTGCCTCATAACCACGGGCACGGCTTTCGAAAGATAATACCCTGCAGGGGTGTCCCAACTTAGCCCATCATAAGCTCTCACGGTCAATGAAGGATATACCTTCTCCCAGGAAGACCCGATCAGTCTCGGAATCCCTATTCGCAAGACATTTCGACAATGGTAAAACTAGACCAGCAAAGCCTCTCGAATGTGCCGACAAATCCCGATAGGATCTGCACATATCTCGTTCTCAGGGCACACCGGATGGGCAAGACGTCGGGTTGGTATAGACCCTGGTTGCCCAGGGGACGCTGGACATCGCCCAGGTTGGACCAGCATTCGAAGGAACACTGGCCCGGGGGGGTAAATAAAGATGACCCTCGGGCTCGCGAAAACCCAAGGGAAAAAGGCTTAGGTGGCAAATGGTAAAACCAAGGTTGGGCCTTGCTGGAGGAGTTTTATTCAAAGCGAACTGTCAAGGGGGTCCCATAAATCACCCAACCGCGTAACGAACGCAAAATCAAGGAACATAACACCGGTATGACGGAAACTAGGGCGGCAAGAGTGGAACAAAACACCAGGCATAAGGCCGAGCCTTCCACCCTTTACCAAGTATATAAGGTGCATTAATTAAACAGGAGATATCGTGATATCCCAAAATAACCATGTTCCAACATGGAACCAACTTCATCTTCACCTGCAACTAGCAACGCTATAAGAGGGGCTGAGCAAAGCGGTCACATAGCCAATCAATGGTTTGCTAGGACAGGATGGTTAGAGGTTGACATGGCAATATGGGTGGCATGATATAGCAAGTGGTAGGTAACGTAGCATATGCATAGCAAAAGAACGAGCATCTAGCAAGCAAAGATAGAAGTGATTTCGAGGGTATGGTCATCTTGCCTGCAAAGTTCTCAGGGTTGTCGAAGGCTTGATCCTCGTTAGCGTACTCAACAGGTTACTCGTGCACGTACTCGTCTCCCGGCTCTACCCAAAGCAAGAACACAAGCAATGGAACCACAATCAAACATGGAGCAATGCACAAGCAACATGATGCAATACATGACATGATATGCGAGATGTGATATGCAATTCATATGCGGGCTCTGGACGGGAAAATGATGAACAAGGCATCAACTTGGTAAACCAAGTATGCCGCTGGAATGATGAGATGATTTTGGTTGAAATCGATATAAAGATCACCGGAAACAGATGCACGGTTTGCAAATGGCAAGCAAAACAAGAATGACACAAATCTGCAGTTAACAGCATGATAGCACATAGAATACATCAAGAAACTATGGTACAGCACCCCAACATAACAACAAAGCATATGACAGTGATCTACAAGAGATGCTTAACAAAAGAGGAACACTGAGCTACGGCTAAATCACACCGTAACAGGTTCAAACAAGCATGGGAAAAGTGCAAAAGATATTAGGTTGGACATGGCATAAACAGCATCAGGTAGCAATGTTCAGAGCAAGTAATCAACATGATACAAGAACTTATAATAGCAAAACAAGGCATGACATGATTCTACTAAAAGCATAGAACAAAAGTCCCTTACAGACCATGAGCCAAAAAGGATCAGAAGAAATGATGGCATGCATGTAAACATAGCAAGTTTCGTTAACAGATTCAGCAAACTGGGCACGGCATCGACAGTATTACGAAGGCACCTTCGTGAGCTCGATGCACTCACTACAAAGCATTTCATGATAAAATAAGCATACATCCATCAAGAAGACATGGCATATAAGCTATACATGGCAAGAACAACATCATAGCATACACGGATCAACTACAACAACCTTGGAAAAATTGAATATCATGTAAACAATCTGCCAGGAAACATTTTATAGCAAAAGTAGAGCAAGAAAATGACAGGCTAGACTAATCCATAATTTCCAACAGGGGCATGAATGGATAGAGCATAACCATATGTTCAAAACATCCTTACTGAAGTATCTCAAAATATGCATGGATCTCTCTGTAGCATCAAGTTTACATGGCATAAAAATAACAGCAGAACAGGGACTGAAATCAGCAACATCACGAAGCCTAGTTTGCATGCTTGTTCTAGTCACCACAGAGATCACAAAAATACATGGAATACACCCCTGTAAAGATGGCATGGCATAGAACAAAGCACCTGTAGGGCTCAAGTTATTAAGATGCACACATCAATCATGGCAAAAATGACAAAAGTGCTTGTTCTGATAAGAATCTGGAAGTAACATCACATAGCCCTATTCCAATAGCATTTTGGGCATCAAGGTGAGCTCAAATGAAAATGATGCAATGATATGAAATGATGAACTCGTCGAGGCGAACAATTCGGTATGCTACACGCCCAAAACGGAGCCACGGGTGCAAAGATATGACGCGACGAAGATGCAACAATTAATCTGCAGAAAAAGACGATTTTGGGGTTCGGGGAAAGTCAACCTAGGTGTTGTGGATCTTAGATCCAGGGCCGAGGTCGCCGGAGTTCGTCGCCGGAGGTGAGGGAGGAGGCCGGAGGAGCTCGGGGAAGGGTCGGGGCGGCGGATCCGGCCGGGGCGGCGGAGGGCGGCACGCGGGACGACAATGCGCGGCGGCCGGAGCGCGCGGCAGCGGCGACCGGGGTGCTCGGTAGCGGGGCGCACGGGGCGGCGCCGGCGAGGAGCCTCGTCGGGCGGCGGCGCTAGGGTGGCCGGCGCCGGAGGACGGAGGCGCGCGGGGCGCCAGGCGGCGGGGCGACGGCGATGGGCCTCGGGGGCCCGGGGCGGGCTCCGCGGGCCGGCAGCGATGTGGGCGCGGGCTCGCCCATGTGGCACACTGCGGTTGGCCGGGCGGCGGCGTCGGACGTTGTCCGGCCGGACCGGACGTGTCCGGTGGCGCGGAGAGGAGTGGGGCTAGGGTTAGGGGTGGAATGACCCGGAATTTCGGGAGGAGGGGTGTTTTTATAGGTAGAGGGAGCTAGGAGGCTCCAAATGGAGTGAGGTTTTCGCCCACACGATCGTGATAAGACGGCGGAGAGCATGGAAGTGACTTAGATGGGTTATTGGGCTGTTTTGAAGGGGTGTTGGGCTGCAACCCAAAAGAGGCCTTTGTGGTTATGCGGTTAACCGTTGGAGTATCAAACGAGCTCCAAATGACTCGAAATTTGACAGGTGGTCTACCGGTGGTGTACCAAGGAAACTTGGCAAGCCTCGGTCCATTCCGAGAACGTTTAACACCCGCTCACGAAAAAGAGACAAGAGGGGTGCGCCGGTGCATGTGGGAGCTTCGGAATGCAAAACGGACAACGGGGAAAATGCTCGGATGCATGAGGCGAACACGTATGCAAATGAGATGCACATGATGACATGATATGAGATGCATGACATGAACAAAATGCAAAACAAAAGACAAAAAACCCAACCACGGAGGGAAATATCATAGCACATCGGCGAAAATGGCAAGACTTGGAGTTACAAAGATGGAAAGTTACATCCGGGGTGTTACAACACTCCACCACTACAAGAGGATCTCGTCCCGAAATCTAGGACTGAAAGAACTCCGGATATTCGGAACGGAGGTGATCCTCGCGCTCCCAGGTGGCTTCTCGGTCGGAATGGTGTGACCACTTCACCTTCAGGAATTTGATTGACTTGTTGCGAGTCTTGCGCTCAGTTTCTTCAAAAATAGCAACGGGGTTCTCATGATAAGAGAGAACTTCTTGGAGGTCAATTTCTTCGAAGTTGATAGTGCGCTCAGGAGTCTTGAAGCACTTGCGAAGCTGTGACATGTGAAACACATCGTGCACGTTTGCAAAGTTGGATGGAAACTCGAGTTGATAGGCGATATCGCCTCTTTTGCCAATGATCTTGAAAGGACCCACGTATCTAGGGGCAAGCTTCCCTTTGATACCGAAGTGACGAGTGCCTTCCATTGGAGAGACGCGGAGGTAGACATGGTCTCCGATTTCAAAAGCCAAGTCACGGTGCTTGCTATCATAGTAACTCTTCTGACGCGATTGTGCTGCCTTGAGATTCTCACAAATGACTTTGCACATTTCTTCGGCTTCTGTGATCAAGTCGTTGCCAAGAAGTTGGCGTTCACCTATCTCGGACCAATTGAGAGGAGTACGGCAATTTTTGCCATAGAGAATTTCGAATGGGGCCTTTCCCAAACTCGCTTGGAAGCTGTTGTTGTAGGAGAACTCGACATATGGAAGACAATCTTCCCACTTCATACCGAAAGAGATGACACAAGCCCAGAGCATGTCTTCAAGGATTTGATTGACTCGCTCGACTTGGCCACTAGTTTGAGGATGGAAAGCTATGCTGAGACGAATGTTGGTGCCCATGGCCTTCTAAAAGGAGTCCCAGAACTTAGAGGTGAAAATGCTTCCACGGTCTGAAGAAATCAATTGTGGAATGCCGTGCAAGGAGACAATTCTGGAGGTGTATAGCTCTGCCAGCTGAGCTGCTGTGATAGATTCTTTGATAGAAAGAAAATGAGCCACTTTAGTAAGCTTGTCAATGACAACGAAGATAGCATCATTTCCATGCTTGGACTTAGGAAATTCAGTCACGAAGTCCATCTCGATATGATCAAACTTCCATTCCGGAATAGCAAGAGGTTGGAGGAGACCAGCTGGTCTTTGGTGTTCTGCTTTCACCCTTCTGCAGACATCACATTCATTCACGAATTGAGCAATTTCTCACTTCATTCGAGTCCACCAATACGACTGCTTGAGGTCATGGTACATCTTCGTACTTCCAGGATGAATGGATAGAAGAGAATTGTGTGCCTCGTTCATAATGACTTTTCTCAGATAGCCTTTGGGAACCACAATTCGATCCTCGAAGAAAAGAGTATCTTTGTCATCCAAGCGATAGCACTTGTATTTGGAAATGCCCTTGTCAATACCACGTTTCACCTTCTTCACCATGGTATCCAGGAGTTGTGCCTCACGAATTTGATCTTCCAAAGTAGGAGAGACTATGAGCTTCGCAAGAAAGCCTTGAGGAAAAACTTGAATATTCAGTTTGCGGAAAGCTTCACAAAGATCCGGTTGGAAGGGCTTGAGAATTAAGCTGTTGCAATAAGCCTTTCTGGTCAGAGCATCTGCAATCACATTCGCCTTGCCAGGAGTATATTCAGTACTTGGATTGTACTCTTGAATCATTTCGACCCATCAAGTTTGTCTGAGGTTGAGGTTGGGTTGAGTGAAGATATACTTGAGACTCTTGTGATCGGTGAAAATGTCCACTTTCCTTCCCAACAAGAGATGTCTCCATGTTATCAATGCATGGACAACCGCTGTCAACTCAAGATCGTGAGTGGGGTAGTTCTTTTCGTTGGGCTTCAACTGACGAGAGGTATAGGCCACAACTTTCTTCTCTTGCATTAACACAGCACCGACACCTTGAAGAGTAGCATCACAGAAAACTTTGAATGGCTTGGATTCATCAGGAGGAGTTAAGACAGGAGCTGTGACTAGCTTTTCTTTGAGGGTGTTGAAAGCAACGTCACACTCAGGCGACCAGACATACTTGACATGCTTCTGGAGGAGGTTGGAAAGAGGCTTTGCAATCTTAGAGAAATTCTCAACGAATCTTCGGCAATAGCTTGCAAGACAAAGAAAACTGCGGAGCTATTTGACATTCTGAGGAGGTTCCCAATTCACAATTGAAGACACCTTCTCGGGATTAACAGCGATGCCCTTGGCGGAGATGATGTGACCAAGATAAAGAGCTTCATCAAGCCATAACTCACATTTGGAAAACTTCGCATAGAATTGATGCTCTCTGAGCTTGTCGAGCACCAATCGCAAATGTTTGGCATGATCCTGCTTATTCTTGGAGAAGACCAAAATATCATCGAGATACACCAAGATGAATTCATTGGTGTAGGGGGTGAAGATGAAGTTCATCATACGAGAGAATGTTGGAGGAGCATTGACAAGGCCGAAAGACATGACAGTATATTCATAAGAACCAAAGCTTGTTCTGAATGCTGTCTTGGGAATATCTTGTTCACGAATGCGAATCTGATGATAACCCATACGGAGGTCAAGCTTGGAGAATACTTTAGCACCTTTGAGTTGCTCGAAAAGCTCATTGATGTTGGGAAGTGGATACTTGTTCTTGATTGTCTTCTTATTCAATGGACGGTAATCGACACACAGTCGGTCCGTGCCATCCTTCTTCTGGACAAAAAGAACTCCACAACCCCATGGAGATGAACTCGGTCTGATCAAACCCAGACGCTCTTGTTCATCGAGCTGCTTCTTCAATTCCTTCAGTTCTTCAGGTCCAAGCTTGTATGGACGCTTGCAAATAGGTTCAGTGCCAGGCTCAAGATCGATAACGAATTCGACTGGCCGATGCGGAGGCATACCCGGAAGCTCTTCTGGAAAGACATCTTGGTACTCACAAACGACTGGAATCTAAGAGATAGCATCCAACTCGCCCTTCTCATTGAGAGAAAACAACCGAATGGTTTCATCACGAGTGGCATAGATGATCACATCCTCAGAAGAGTGTGTCAATTGAATTTCCCTGGCAGCACAATCAAGCTGAGCCTTGTGCTGAGAAAGCCACTCCATCCTGAGAATTAGATCAATATCAGAGTCGCCAAGAACCATTGGAGAAGATAGAAATCTATAGTCGCCCATCTTGATAGAAACATCCGGAGCCATCATTTTGGTGTTCATGAACAAACCCGGAGAGGAAAACGCTATCGGCTTAGGCAGATCAATAGTATGCAAATCATGCATGGATGCAAAAGGCTTTGATATGAATGAAATAGATGCACCCGTATCAAATAAAACTTTTGCAGGAATATCATTAACTGAGAGGTTACCCATTATCACGTCAGTAGATTCCTCCGCTTGCGCTGCATTCATCATGTTCACCTTTGCTGACTTGGGATTATGCTTGACCACTACATTGCTGGAAGATCTCACGGGAGGAGGAGGCGGAAGGCGCCTTTGGTTGAAGCACTTGTTCGCATAGTGACCTTTCTGCTGACATTTGTTGCAAGTTACCTCTGAGAGCGGACGGTGATAAGGAGCATTTGACCTTGGAGCTTGAGAATTTGACTTGTTCTGATGGCTTGGGTTGGGTGGGTGGGAAGATCCACGACCACCTGAGTTCTTCTGCTGGTAAGCCTGACAAAACGGAGGAGGAGGAAGGTAGAACTTTTGCTACTTAGCTGCCACTTGTGAGGAAGAAGAAGACTGAACTACATCCCTGATTCTCTTCTTAGAAGCCTCACACTTGAGCTGAGCACCTTCTTGCTTGAGGGCCATATTGTAGAATTGATCAAACTGAGTAGGCTCAACAAGAACAAGAGCTAACTGCAGATCCTCTCTAAGGCCACCTCTGAATTGATAGATCATAGTCTTTTCATCAGGAACGTCTTGTTTAGCGAAGCGAGCAAGTTTCTGAAACTGCTTGTTGTATTCGTACACTAACATGTTGCCTTACTTGAGATTGCGGAACTCCTCACGCTTGCTCTCAACAACACTGGTAGGAATGTGGTGAGCTTTAAAGTCCCGACAGAAATCAGTCCAAGTAATCACTCGACCTCCTCTGGAATCCTTGTATTGCTGGAACCAATCAGCTGCTTGATCCTTGAGCTGAAAAGAAGCGAACTTGATGTAGTCCTCAGGCCTGACATTGCTGCATTCGAAATGCTTGTTGATATCCACGAGCCAATCATCGGCGTCTGTGGCCTCGACACAGTAGCTGAAAGACTTCGGCTGATTTGCAAGGAACTGGTTGAGGGTAGTCAACTGAGGCTGATGGTTGAACTTCCCTTGACCTTGATTCCCTTGGTTGCCTTGGCCTTGGTTGCGCTCTTGCATCAGCTGAATCAACAACTGAGCGTTGGCGTTTGTGGTTGCCATCAAAGTTTGCCATGCCTCCGGAGGCGGAGGTGGAGGTGGAGGGTTCGCCTGACTTCCATCATTGCGTTCCGGATTCTGACGCGTTGGCGGAGCCATCCTGAAGAGGGTGACATCCGTTAGCATCTTGATAGACAGATAGACAAGTTGAATCAACGGATAGAAATTGCAACATATAGTCTTCACAATAAACATTCGAAGAGGGATGAACGAATGAATTCCAAAGTAAACATAACGTCCATTAAGGTGAGAAGCCACTTGATAAGATATTGATGAAAGAAAAATAAAAGGCAAGGTACGAATGGAACAAATAAGTGGCAAGGATTACCCAATCACAAACCAAATATCTGCGAGAAGAAATGCTTGAGCTACTTGAATCCCATCTATAAACTCCCGAAACTTTCTGGTTATGCAATCAGGTGTTGGGGATACAGGGGAAGCAATATATCTCACCCAAACTAACAATCCCTACATCCAGCTGTATCCATCTGTCAACACATAACCAAGAAACCTTCGGAAATCATGTACCTCAACCTTCGAAAAGTATCCGTTATACGAGTCATGGCAATATTCCCGAACTCCCCAGTACTGGGTGACGTCGAGGTTATCTCACCAACAACTGCATAAAAGAGATTTTTGATGTCGGCAAAACTCAGGTATCCCAGAACTGCAACGATAAAATTGTGACGACAACACCTCGGAGCTCAACTCCCCGGGACACTGCCACAACCCCTAAATGTCAGGAGGCACCAAGAACAATGTTCTTGTCACAAAACCATCGGAATGATTCCAAGATACCCGCGTGATCCTAAAAAAATTTAGTGAAATTTGAGGAGAGAAGAGTCAAAAATTCTACGTTAGGAGACCTCACCAGAGCGACGAAGGGACTGAGGAGTAAAAAGAAATCCTACTCTCTGATATATATAATCCTAAGACTCAAAACATTTTTGTTCTAGACTCAACAACGCCAGCAAACAATCAAGCAGGGGGCTCCTAAGTCGGGGATGGCTCTGATTACCAACTTGTAATGCCCTCGATGCGGCTATATCTCCCACGTGTCGAAGCACGACTTAGAGGCATAACCACATTGAAAGCAATGTCGCAAGTGAGGTAATCTTCACACAACCCATGTAATATATAAGGGAAAGAGATACATAGTTGGCTTACAGTCGCCACTTGACACAATACATAAATAAACATCCATCATCCAGATTACACTCAAGGTCTGACTACGGAACCAAAATAAAAGAAGACTACCCCAAAAGCTACACAGATCCCCGATCCCTGATCGTCTGGAAACGAAACATAGTAATGACCACGTTCCTCGTCGAACTCCCACTTGAGCTCGGTTGCGTCATCTGCACTGGCATCGTTGGCACCTGCAACTGTTTTTGTAGAATCTGTGAGTCACGGGGACTCAGCAATCTCACACCCGCGAGATCAAGACTATTTAAGCTTATGGGAAGGGTGGTGTAATGAGGTGGAGCTGCAGCAAGCGACTAGCATATATGGTGGCTAACATACGCAAGAGAGAGCGAGAAGAGAAACAAGGCACGGTCGTGAATCTAGAAGCGATCAAGAAGTGATCCTAGAGCAACCTACGTCAAACATAACTCCAACACGGTGTTCACTTCCCGGACTCCGCCGAGAAGCGACCATCGCGGTTACACATGCGGTTGATGTATTTTAATGAAGTCAAGTGTCAAGTTATCTACAACCGGACATTAACAAATTCGCATCTGCCTCATAACCGCGGGCACGGCTTTCGAAAGATAATACCCTGCAGGGGTGTCCCAACTTAGCCCATCATAAGCTCTCACGGTCAACGAAGGATATACCTTCTCCCAGGAAGACCCGATTAGTCTCGGAATCCCGGTTCGCAAGACATTTCGACAATGGTAAAACTAGACCAGCAAAGCCTCCCGAATGTGCCGACAAATCCCGATAGGAGCTGCACATATCTCGTTCTCAGGGCATACCGGATGGGCAAGACGTCGGGTTGGTATAGACCCTGGTTGCCCAGGGGACGCCGGACATCGCCCAGGTTGGACCAGCATTCAAAGGAACACTTGCCCGGGGGGGTAAATAAAGATGACCCTCGGGCTCACGAAAACCCAAGGGAAAAAGGCTTAGGTGGCAAATGGTAAAACCAAGGTTGGGCCTTGCTGGAGGAGTTTTATTCAAAGCGAACTGTCAAGGGGGTCCCATAAATCACCCAACCGCGTAACGAACGCAAAATCAAGGAACATAACACCGGTATGACGGAAACTAGGGCGGCAAGAGTGGAACAAAACACCAGGCATAAGGCCGAGCCTTCCACCCTTTACCAAGTATATAAGGTGCATTAATTAAACAGGAGATATCTTGATATCCCAAAATAACCATGTTCCAACATGGAACCAACTTCATCTTCACCTGCAACTAGCAACGCTATAAGAGGGGCTGAGCAAAGCGGTCACATAGCCAATCAACGGTTTGCTAGGACAGGATGGTTAGAGGTTGACATGGCAATATGGGTGGCATGATATAGCAAGTGGTAGGTAACATAGCATAGGCATAGCAAAAGAACGAGCATCTAGCAAGCAAAGATAGAAGTGATTTCGAGGGTATGGTCATCTTGCCTGCAAAGTTCTCAGGGTTGTCGAAGGCTTGATCCTCATTAGCGTACTCAACAGGTTCCTCGTGCACGTACTTGTCTCCTGGCTCTACCCAAAGCAAGAACACAAGCAATGGAACCACAATCAAACATGGAGCAATGCACAAGCAACATGATGCAATACATGACATGATATGCGAGATGTGATATGCAATGCATATGCGGGCTCCGGACGGGAAAATGATGAACAAGGCATCAACTCGGCAAACCAAGTATGCCGCTGGAAAGATGAGATGATTTCGGTTGAAATCGATATAAAGATCACCGGAAACAGATGCACGGTTTGCAAATGGCAAGCAAAACAAGAATGACACAAATCTGTGGTTAACAGCATGATAGCACTTAGAATACATCAAGAAACTATGCTACAGCACCCCAACATAACAACAAAGCATATGACAGTGATCTACGGGAGATGCTTAACAAAAGAGGAACACTGAGCTACGGCTAAATCACACCATAACAGGTTCAAACAAGCATGGGAAAAGTGCAAAAGATATCAGGTTGGACATGGCATAAACAGCATCAGGTAGCAATGTTCAGAGCAAGTAATCAACATGCTACAGGAACTTATAATAGCAAAACAAGGCATGACATGATTCTACTCAAAGCATAGAACAAAAGTCCCTTACAGACCATGAGCCAAAAAGGATCAGAAGAAATGATGGCATGCATGTAAACATAGCAAGTTTCGTTAACAGATTCATCAAACTGGGCATGGCATTGACAGCATTACGAAGGCACCTTCGTGAGCTCGATGCACTCACTACAGAGCATTTCATGATAAACTAAGCATACATCCATCAAGAAGACATTTCATATAACCTATAAATGGCAAGAACAACATCATAGCATACACGGATCAACTACAACAACCTTGGAAAAATTGAATATCATGTAAACAATCTGCCAGGAAACATTTTATAGCAAAAGTAGAGCAAGAAAATGACAGGCTAGACTACCCTATAATTGCCAGCAGGGGCATGAATGGATAGAGCATAACCATATGTTCAAAACATCCTTACTGAAGTATCTCAAAATAGGCATAGATCTCTCTGTAGCATCAAGTTTACATGGCATAAAAATAACAGCAGAACAGGGACTGAAATCAGCAACATCACGAAGCCTAGTTTGGATGCTTGTGCTAGTCACCACAGAGATCACAAAAATACATGGCATACACCCCTGTAAAGATGGCATGGCATAGAACAAAACACCTGTAGGGCTCAAGTTCATAAGATGCACACATCAATCATGGCAAAAATGACAAAAGTGCATGTTCTGATAAGAATCTGGAACTAACATAGCCCTATTCCAACAGCATTTCGGGCATCAAGATGAGCTCAAATGAAAATGATGCAATGAGATGAAATGATGTACTCGTCGAGGCGAACAATTCGGTATGCCACACGCCCAAAACGGAGCCACGGGTGCAAAGATATGACGCGGCGAAGATGCAACAATTAATCTGCAGAAAAAGACTTAGACGATTTCGGGGTTCTGGGAAAGTCAACCTAGGTGTTATGGATCTTAGATCCAGGGCCAAGGTTGCCGGAGTTCGTCGCCGGAGGTAAGGGAGGAGGCCGGAGGAGCTCGGGGAAGGGTCGGGGCGGCGGATCCGGCCGGGGCGGCGGAGGGCGGCGCGCGGGACGACGACGCGCGGCGGCCGGAGCGCGCGGCAGCGGCAACCGGGGCGCTCGGCAGCGAGGCGCACGGGGCGGCGTCGGCAAGGAGCCTCGTCGGGCGGCGGCGCTAGGGCGGCCGGCGCCGGAGGAGGGAGGCGCGCGGGGCGCCAGGCGGCGGGGCGACGGCGATGGGCCTCGGGGGCCCGGGGCGGGCTCCGCGGGCCGGCAGCGATGTGGGCGCGGGCTCGCCCACGTGGCACGCTGCGGTTGGCCGGGCGGCGGCGGCGGACGTTGTCCGGCCGGACCGGACGTGTCCGGCGGCGCGGAGAGGAGCGGGGCTAGGGTTAGGGGTGGAATGACCCGAAATTTCGGGAGGAGGGGTGTTTTTATAGGTAGAGGGAGCTAGGAGGCTCCAAATGGAGTGAGGTTTTCGCCCACACGATCGTGATCCGACGACGGAGAGCATGGAAGTGACTTAGATGGGTTATTGTGCTGTTTTGAAGGGGCGTTGGGCTGCAACACAAAAGAGGCCTTTGTGGTTATGCGGTTAACCATTGGAGTATCAAACGAGCTCCAAATGACTCGAAATTTGACAGGTGGTCTACCGGTGGTGTACCAAGGCCACTTGGCAAGACTCGGTCCATTCCGAGGACGTTTAACACCCGCTCACGAAAAAGAGACAAGAGGGGTGCGCCGGTGCATGTGGGAGTGTCGGAATGCAAAACGGACAACGGGAAAAATGCTCGGATGCATGAGGCGAACATGTATGCAAATGAGATGCACATGATGACATGATATGAGATGCATGACATGAACAAAATGCGAAACAAAAGACAAAAAACCCAACCACGGAGGGAAATATCATAGAACATCGCCAAAAATGGCAAGACTTGGAGTTACAAAGATGGAAAGTTACATCCAGGGTGTTACATGAGATCCCCTATACTTCTGGGTTATTAATACCATTTTCTAGCGCGTTGCCTGGGAGCATAGCTATATTTGTTGAGTCACTTGGGATTTATATCTATTGATCACTATGAAGAATCTTAAGGATGATAGAACCAAGATCGTTCCCTGTAAGACAAGGGTAGGTAAGGAACTGTTATCTAGGTCTGCACTTGATTCACCTTCTGTTTCAAGTGAACTTGCACCACCACCACATGCTATTAATCCTGATATGTCGCAAGTCATTTATGATACTACTTCTGCTGTGAATGATGCTAGTACCTTGCTTGATAAGATTGTGCCACTAGGTGAATTTGTTGATGAACAAATTGCTAAAGCTAAAGATACCGAGAATGATGAAAGTGTTGAAGTCTTTGAAACTAAGAATTATGGAACACCTATTAGACCTATCTCTCCTAGATATGAATTGTCTGATATACCTGAGGGTTATGTTATGGATGGAGAGGTCACTAGAGAATTTCTTGCTTGTAAGGATAGAGATGATCTTAAGAAATTATTATGCAAGCTGAAAGAAAAATTTTTGAATGCTATAATGAAATATGATCCTAAGTTTGCTACTTCACCTATCTTTGTTACTGATAAGGATTATGAATTCTCTATCGACCCAGATTTAATTACTTTCATTGAATCTGATCCTTTCCGCGGCTATGAAACTAAAGCTGTAGTGGCACATCTTACTAAATTGAATAATATAGCCACCCTATTTGCTCAAGATGAGAAAATTCGCTACTACTATATTCTTAAGTTATTTCCGTTCTTGTTAATGGGTGATGCTAAGATATGGTACACTACTCTTCTCCTGGTTGTGTGCGTAGTCCCCAGGATATGGTTTATTACTTCAGTGAAAATTATTTTCCTGTTCATATGAAACAAGCTGCCTTATAGGAAATATTTAACTTGTTGCAAATTGAAGAAGAGAGTATCCCACAATCTTGGGGGAGGCTTCTCAAATTACTTAATGCTTTGCTTGATCATCCTCTTAAGAAAAATAAAATCCTTGAAATCTTTTATAATGGACTAACCGATGCTTCTAGGGATTTCCTAGATATGCTGGTTGTGTTTTTAGGGAATGAACTGTTGAACAAGCTGAGGAACTATTGAATAATATACTGAAGAATCATGATGATTGGGCACTGCCTGAACCACCACCTAAACCCACTCTGAAGAAGATGAGTATTTTATTTCTCGGTCCTAAAGATATGCAAGAAGCAAAGAAATGTATGAAGGAAAAAGGTATTAAAGCTGAAGATGTTAAGAATTTACCACCTGTTGAAGAAATACATGGTCTCAAAGCACCCCCACAGGTGGTGGAGGTAAATTATCTTTTAAAATTTGATGAAGATGACATCCCGCATAATAAACCTCCTAGTCAATGCTTATATGAATTTGATAACTACATCATGAAGCAAGATCACTTTAATGCCTATGTTATGAAACAACTAAAACAAAATCTTGATATGATTGTTCGCTTGAGTGACTTGTTATTTAGAATTACTAATGATGTTAGAGGTGTAGGAAATCATGCTTCTATGGTTCAAACCTAGCTAAAACATGTGTCTAAATCTCAAAGAGAATGGCTTAGTGAAATGAACAATAATATGAATGATTATGCTGTTACAGTAGCGACTAGAGGAGGTAAAATTACTCAGGAACCACATTCTCCTAAAGGTCACCCTAAAAGAATTGAACAAGACTCTCGTAGAATTAATATTGATGAACCTAGTACTTCTAAAAGGAAGAAGAAAAAGAAACATGATAGGACTTTGCATACTTCTAGTGAACTAGAAGTAGAAAAAGCTTCTGATAATGATAGTGATGTCTTTGTCTCAGATGTTAAAACTCAATCTAGTAATGAGCATTCACCTAGTGATAATGAAAAAGAACCAAATAATGACGTTGAGATAGAACTTGCTATTGAACTTCACAACCCACAACCTAAAAATAAACGTTATGATAAAAGAGACTTTGTTACTTGAAAACATGGTAAGGAAAGAGAACCATTGGTTCAGAAACCCGTTCCCTTTCCACCTCAACCATCTAAGAAAAAGGATAATGAATAATTTGAATGCTTTGCTGAAATGATTAGGCTAGTGTTTTGTGTGTTCTTTTGACTAATATTTTAAAGATGGCCCCTTATGCTAAATGTATGAAAGACATTGTCACTAATAAAAGAAAAATACCTGAAGCTAAAATATCAACCATGCTTGACCATTATTCTTTTAAGGATGGAGTATCTAAGAAACTAGGAGATCCATGAATACCAACTATACCATGCTCCATTAAAAGAAATTATGTCAAAACTGCCTTATGTTATTTTGGGGACGGTGTTAGCGTTATGCCTTGATCTTTATTCAAAAGACTAGAATAGAATAAACTCACACCTACTAAAATATCATTGCAAATGGATGACAAATCAACCACAATACCTATCGGTATTTGTGAGGATGTGCCCGTTGTTTTTGCAGATGTGCCCGCGGCTAAATAGAAAAGCCGACCGGTTTGATCAATTGAAATAAACCGTAACTAAACTGAGAAAAGACCGAACCATTAAAAAAACCTAACCATTCGTTGCTCTAATTTGGTCCCTAGGTTTTAGATCTAACGGTGGTGGGCGGGGCTGGCAGCTTACAGTGGTGGCGACCGTGACGATGGACGACAGCGGCTCGGGCGGCGATGGCGCATCGGCTCTGGTGGTCTAGGGTGACGGCGGAGACATCGGGGCGAGGCAGCTGAGTGTTGCGGAGGCGGCAGTGGTCTCAGTGGCGGTCAAGGGTGACAGTGGCGAGTGGCACGAGCTTGACAGAGCACCTTGTGAGCTCCAACTCTGGCGATGGGCGGTGATGCTCAAGGCGGCGACTTCAAGAAAAACTAAAAAATAAAAAAAATCAGTGTGTTTCTCTGAAATCCTTTTCCTTTCTTTTTGTTGAGTCGTACCAAGGGGAAGACCACGATGAAAATGATGAGTGGCTCTCGTATGCATTATTGTTGATCTAACAAAGAGCCCGAATTACTTTGTCTACTCCTTTGAATAAAATGTTGCAGATTCCAGTTTAGTCCATGGCACTCTTGCACTATTATTATTTTCATATCATTCAGTCGTGCAAGTGAAAGGTAATATTGACGATTTATGATGAAGTGACTATGGCAGGAAAAGAGGGTATGAACTCAACTTGTTTTTGTTTTTGTAAATATGTTTAACTCGGTATCCATGATTCAGCATATTATGATTAAACATGTTTGCAATGACAATTAGAGATTATAGTTGCTCATGCCATGCTTAAGTAGCTAGGAGTGGATAATGATTTATCTTGAGTGTCAACATGCATTAAAATGATTGTGATGTAGTATGATGATATTTGTATCCTCCTCTGAATGTTTCAAGTGGCTTTACTTGCCACATGTTCATGCATGTAGTTGAATCAAAACCAAAATAGCCTCCACGGTATTTATGTTCATGGTGTTTATATCCTACTCATGCTAGTATTCAATGTTGATTATTCGGAATACATGTTCATGTCCGTTTTCGCTCTCTAGCTGGTCGCTTCTCAACCTAATTGCTAGCCTTGGCCTGTACTAAGTGGGAATACTGCTTGTGCATCAAAACCCTTAAACCAAAGTTATTCTAGATGAGTCCACTATATCTACCTATATGTGGTATTATCCTGCCATCACTACAAAAAACGACACATCCATGATAGTTTGGGCTGAACGAAAAAAATCCGTCATGCTTATGACACTTCTATGACGATAATTTTGAAAAAACACGGTATCATCATAGATGTGGTGGGCTCCTACTTATGTGAAAAAAAAACATGACAGAAAATGGGCATTTCTTCCTGGGTGGGCCGGAGACGCAGCTGCATGACATTCTTTGGGCCCTCCATGACAAAAAAATCATGGTAGAAGCGACGGCGAGGAAAATTTCGGGGAGTTCCCGGTTACGGTGGGTGGTCGGGCCGAGCGATGCATGGAGGGATTGCGCGTTTCTCTCAAACACGTACGCGCGTGGGTGTGAGGCGCTGGGTTCTAACTCAACCCGAGCGAGGTGTTTGCCTACTGAACCCAAGTGATTGCACTGGCTACGCGTTACTAAACCCGAGCGATCGATCGATCCCTAGCTGTTAACTGATTGATCGAGGGATTCGTTCGCTACTGCTGCTGACGGAACCCGATCAAACCTGCTGCCTCTTGATGAACAGTGAATGTGGGGGTTGGTTGAACGAGTCGAGATGTATGTGGTTGGGGTTGGATGAACAGTTCCCGGTGGGGGTTGGATGAAGAGGACCCCGTGGTAGTGGTAGTAGGCCATTGCCGCTGGATGAACAGGACCCCAAGAGGAGGCCACCACAACCGAGTTGGTTGGGGGTGGATTAACAAGACCCTGTGGAGGGCTGGTTGAATAGTAGTCGGTGGAGGGTTGGATGAACAGTAGCCCATGGATGAACAGTAGCAAGTGGAGGCAGGAGGAAGACGCGGTGGATGACAGTGCAGGTGGAGGCTGAAGGAAGTGGACGGTGGGTGAACAGTAGCCCGTGGAGTCCTGTTTTGCGGTACGCCACGCCCCTTGGATGAACAGGAGCCCCGTTTATATCGTAGCCTTGCAACACAAGTCCGTTTCCTCTGTTTTGCGGTACGCCACATACCTCTCGATGAACATGGCCCCCATTTCAACAGTAGCGCTCCAATACAAGCACTCCAACACAAGTCTGTTTCCTCCGTTTTGCTGTATGCCACACCCCTCCCAATGAATAGGACCCCCATTTCGACCGTACCCGGTCAAACAGAAGGCCGTTTGTTTCATCCTGTGGTGCGCTGGACCCCATTTCGGCTGTTTCGTCCAAGCCGGTTGGCTCTCATTGAATAGAACGCATTCCGACCTAGTCTATTGCCTCCCGATGAACATGACGATGTTTCTCCATTCCGACCGAGCCGGTTGGCTTCCTGATGAACAGGATGCCATTGCTGTCGTCCGTTGCCTCTACATGTACATGAGCCCTGGCCGTATGTATGCGCGAGTAGGCGTTCGAGACCCCGCCCGTATGTATGTACATGGTCGTATTTTTTGGCTTGTGGCTGTATGTACGTGTACACGGATTAGAAGGGACTGCCTGAACTACTACGTCCGGGGCTCTACTACTACATGTGTCGCTGCGTGCTCGGCCACGGTTCTTGTTGCAGAGAGACTGATCAGATGTACGTACATGTTGTTGACAATGCTACGTACGCTTCGACCAGGTGGGTCCCGTCTATTAGGGAGAATGTAGCAACCAGACCTCAAACTGTCTGATCTCTGTGCTTAGTGTCATCCCTGGATCAGTAATGCTGACACCACACAGTACTTGGAGGATTTATAATAGAGTAGCAATCACACACTTATTACATCGAATGTCTCAAAAGAGAACTTATTGAAATAAATATGGCTTAAGGCCATATAAAACGATAACAGCGGAAGGCTTGGAAGATAAGCGAGTCCATCAACTCCAACGGCAACACTGAGTATAGAACCACGTCCTAAAAGCACCTTACTCATCATCTGAAAAGTCTGCAACATGAAACGTTGCATCCCGAAAATGGGTCAGCACATGGAATATGCTGGCAATGTCACACATAGAGAATAACAATGGAGATAGGCTATACTACATGCATATTTGGCTAGTGGTAAAGCTCTATGGTTACAGTTTTTGCATAAAGCCAATTTTTCCCTACTGCAAAGGAATAAATTTATTTAACTATCATGGTGGTTGTTAAACATTGAGAATGGTTGACAACATCCTCAATCCCAATTAAAAAGTACTCATTAAAACCCAACAATATTAATTAAAGTAACATGATGAGATTCACATGATAATAAAGTACTAGATACTCAAAACATCCATAACCGGGCACACGGCTAATCATGATTAGTTTATACACTCTGCAGAGGTTTGCGCAATTTTCCCCACATGACTCGATCGCCTCCGCTTGGTTTCTCGCACTACATGGTGTTTGAGAAACGGATGACCGAGACATAGTCCTTCAGAAGCAATAGCACCTTACATGAGGGGTAGACCGTACCAACCTACATCCCCTACATCTGCTAGTCCACCCCGTAAGCGTTCGCACAACTTAGTCAACTATGCTAGAGCCCATAATAGCATGTGGATGCACACGGAAGTTTCTAGTTTGAATAATCTCATGATCCCTTTGAGCCTGGGTGGCGGTCCGAAGAAATACAGGCAAGTCCTGCTAGAAAACAGGTGCCTCAATCCACCCAGATGTGTGTTTAAGTTGCCACTTTAAATAAACCATTAATTAACAATCTAACATCTGTCATGGATATTCACTCACCTAATCCACGTCTACTAGCATAGCATGGCATAATAAGAAAACGTAGAAGTAACTCCCAAAGGTTTGATAATAAAACAGGTAATAGGTACTACCTCATCTACTTCCCATCCCACAATTTAATTAGATCCTAATCATGCAATATTTGAGGATAGATCTAATGCATAAAAACTGGGTACTAGAAAGGTATGATCAAGTGTTACTTGCCTTGCTGATGATCCGCGAAACCAAGAGACTCGAAGTAACAGGCGGCGCACTCCGGGTGTTCTATCGCAGACAAACAAACAAGCATACAATAAGTACTCATCTAATGCATAGGTAAAACTCGAATAAATGATCCAACCAGAATGTTCAACTTAAGAACTCCGGTTTGCAAAAAGAATCAAATCGAATAAAGCAACGAAAGTCAAACGGCGAAAGAAAACAGCTTCGTTTTACTAATATGGATCTAAGTCAAATTTTGCAGAAGCAAAAACTTGTTAAAGTAGATTATTCGGAAAGAGGGTTTCGAGACGAAACTCCAGGCGCTTGAATCGCCTGATTCCGATAAACGAGCGAAAAGTTATACTAAAACGAAAATCGGATCAGGAATCACGATCAGAAAATAACCGCGGAAAATCCGAGAAAAAGAAAAACGACGAACGGCTCAACGAACGAACGTTCGTTAATTAAAGGAATCTGACGAAAGCGTTCGTTAAAACGAACTAATGAACGAACGTCCGCTAATTAACCTAAACCGGAAAAAAACCGAAAACTAAAAAAAACGAATCTAAAAAACGAAAAAATCGTAATAAAAACCGCCCGGTTTTTAGGAAAACCGGCGGCACGCGGTTCGAGGCAGCGGCGATCCTCGGCGGTGGCTGGCGGCGGCGGCGGCAGCGGGATCGAGCTAGGGTTAGGGTTTCCGCGCGTGTGGGCCGAGGCGGCGAAGTCCGGCGGGGCTCCGGCGTGGCGGCGGCTGGCGGCGGCGGCGGCGGGATCGGGCGGCTGTGCCTGGGGCGCTGGGACGGCGCTATTTATAGTGCCCCCCCCCCCTCCCGAGCGGAGTCCCGCTCGGGCAAGGCCCTAGGTCGGTGTGCGTTTTTTAAATAATTACCCTCGGTAGAAAAATAAAAAGAAATACTAAACGGACTCCAAAAATCCCGAAATAAATTTTTCCCGGCTTCTAAAATAAAGCCGGACTAGATGAACATTTATTTGGGGCCTAAATGCAATTTTGAAAAACGCGCATTTTTCCTAAATTCAAATAAAAGCGAAAAACTCCAAAATAAATCTTATTTGATTTTTTATTAAATCTTCATTTTTTCATTATTTTGGGAAAGTCATTTTATTCCCTCTCTGAATTTTTGGTTGTAGAAATAATTGAAGATAAAATAAATAAAATCAATGATCCTATTTTCAAAATTTGAGAAAAACCCAAATATGAAAAATAACGAAATCCCCAACTCTCTCAGTGGGTCCTTGAGTTGTGTAGAATTTCTAGGATCGAGCCAATAATGCAACAAAATATGATATGCAATGATGATCTATGTATAATGTTCCAAATTGAAAATTTGGGATGTTACAAACCTACCCCCGTTAAGATGAATCTCGCCCTCGAGATTCGGGTTGGCTAGCAAATAGGTGATGGTGGTCCTTGAGCAGATCTTCCTCTCGCTCACAGGTGGCTTCTCCTCAGTGTGGTGGCTCCACTGAACTTTGCAAAACATGATAACCTTACTGCGGGTAACTCTGCTGGCATAATCCAAAATCTTAACAGGTTGCTCTTCATACGTCAAATCTTCTTTCAACTGAATCGTTTCCAATGGCACCGTATCTCTCAGTGGTATATCAGCCATCTCTGCGTGGCACTTCTTCAACTGTGAAACATGGAACACATCGTGAACTCCTGACAATCCCTCAGGTAATTCCAACTTGTCTGCTACTTCTCCCATGCGTTCCAAAACCTTGTATGGCCCCACAAAACGTGGCGCTAACTTTCCTTTAACTCCAAAACGCTTAACTCCTCGAAGTGGAGATACTCGAAGATAAACTCTGTCTCCGACTTCATATTCTGTCTCCTTGCATTTCGAATCTGCATAGCTCTTCTGCCTTGACTGGGCCACCTTGAGCCTGTCGCGAATCAACTTTACTTTTTGTTCAAACTCCTTAATCAAATCTGGTCCAAACAACTGGCGGTCTCCAACCTCATCCCACAACAACGCGGTTCTGCACCTCCTTCCATACAAGGCTTCGAAAGGGGCCATCTTCAAACTGGATTGGTAACTATTGTTGTAAGAAAACTCTGCGTATGGAAAGTTGTCATCCCAACTTGATCCATAATCCAAAACACAAGCTCTAAGCATATCCTCCAAAATCTGATTGACTCTCTCGGTCTGTCCATCTGTCTGTGGGTGGAAAGTTGTGCTAAACTCCAGTCTGGTTCCCAGTGTTTCGTGCAACTACTTCCAGAACTTCGAGGTGAATTGGGTTCCTTTATCTGATACGATACTCCTCGGAACTCCATGCAAACATACAATCCTCGTCATGTATATCTTAGCCAATTTGGCACTGCTATAGGTAGTCTTTACTGGGATGAAATGAGCTACCTTCGTCAAACGATCAACTACAACCCAAATTGAGTCATAGCCTGAACGAGTCCTGGGCAATCCTGTGATGAAATCCATGCCTAGTTTGTCCCACTTCCATTCGGGTATAGGCAATGGCTGCAACAATCCAGCTGGCTTCTGATGTTCTGCCTTCACCCTCTGACATACATCACAAACGGCTACATACTCTGCAATATCCTTCTTCATTCCAGTCCACCAGAATGTTTCCTTCAAATCCAAATACATCTTTGTATTTCCGGGGTGGATCGAATATGGTGAATCATGTGCCTCTTGCAGAATCAACTTCCTGATCTCCGGGTCATTGGGCACATAAACACGGTCCTCAAATCATAGGGTATCGTACTCATCCTCACAAAATCCCTTAGCCTTCCCCTTGCTCATCTGTTCCTTAATAGTGGCAACTTCCGTATCTGCCTTTTGAGCTTCTCTGATTTTATCCATCAAAGTAGACTGAATATCCAATGCTGCTACATAGCCCCTCGGAACTATTTCCAAACATAGCTCTCGAAGTTCCTCAGCCAACTCCTTGGGTATTTCTCCCGTCATTAGAGTATTGACATGGCTTTTGTGGCTCAACGCGTCTGCTACAACGTTAGCCTTCCAGGGGTGATAATGCAATCTCATATCATAATCCTGAATAAGTTCCAACCATCTCCTCTGCCTGAGATTTAACTCCTTCTGCGTGAAGATGTATTTCAAACTCTTGTGATCCGTGTACACCTCACAATGATTTCCAATGAGAAAATGTCTCCACGTTTTCAGTGCATGCACTACGGTTGCTAACTCCAAATAATGAGTAGCATAATTCAACTCATGGGGCTTAAGCTGTCGTGAAGCATACGAAACAACTCTTCCCTCCTGCATAAGCACTGCTCCAAGTCCTCTACGTGAAGCGTCGCAATACACTTCATAATCCTTAGTCTGATCTGGCAGAATCAACACTGTGAGGTAACCAAACGTTTCTTCAATTCTTGGAAACTAGCCTCACACTCCTCAGTCCAAATGAACTTAGTATCCTTCTTCAACAACTCTGTCATAGGCTTGGCAATCTTCGAGAAATTTTCAATGAATCTTCGGTAGTATCCTGCGTGTCCAAGGAAACTCCTGATCTCTCCAACTGTGGTTGGTGCTTCCCAGTTTGTCACAGTGACTACTTTAGTGGGGTCTACTGCGATACCTTCTCCGGATATAACATGTCCGAGAAATCCAACTTCCTTCAACCAAAACTCGCACTTGCTGATGTTCCCTGAGCTTCTCGAGTAATAATCGCAAGTGCTCCTTGTGTTCCTCTTCATTCTTCGAGTAAACCAAAATATCATCAATGAACACCACGACGAACTTATCCAAAAACTCCATAAACACCTTGTTCATCATGTTCATAAAATAGGCTGGGGCGTTAGTCAGACCAAATGACATAATGGTATACTCATACATCCCGTACCTGGTGGTAAAAGCCGTCTTCGATATATCTTGCTCCCGAATCTTCAACTGATGGTACCCTGATCGTAAATTGATCTTGGAAAACACCTTAGCTCCTTACAACCGATCAAACAGATCATTGATCATTGGTAGTGGGTACTTGTTCTTGATTGTTACTTCATTCAATCCGCGATAATCAACAACCATTCTTAACAATCCATCCTTCTTCTCCACTAGAAGTACTGGCGATCCCCAAGGTGAAGAATTTGGGCGAATAAAACCTTTATCCAACAACTCCTTAATCTGCTTCTTGATTTCCTCCAAATCTTGGGATGGCATCCTGTACGGTCTCTTGGATATAGGCCCAGTGCCTGGTAGTAGCTCAATTAAGAACTCAATGTCTCTATCCGGTGGCATGCCTGGCAACTCTTCTGGAAATACATCGGGGAAATCCCTTACCACTGGTACTTCCTCCTGCACAACTCTTGATAAGGAATTTACATGTGCTCTCCTCGGCTCATGCCGTGATACATACTTGATCCTTATCCCTTCTGGTGTTGTAAGCAAAATTGTCTTACTGGCACAATCAATATTCCCTCCATACTTTGATAACCAATCCATGCCTAATATCACATCCAAACCTTGCGATTCCAAAACTATTAGGTCCGAGGGAAAAACATGGTGTCCAATTCTTAGTGGCAGTCGATCACACCATTTACTAGCCGTATACTCTACTCCGGGTGAGGTTACTAGCATGGGTGACCTAAGTGCTTGGGTTGGCAATTCATATTTATCCACAAATCCCCTTGATATGTATGAATGCGATGCACCAGTATCGAAAAGAACAACTGCAGTAAATGCCTTAACCAAAAACTTACCTATTACTGCATCTAGCTAAGCTTCAACCTCCTCCATGGTAACGTGGTTCACTTGCCCCCTGTTGAAAGGGTTCGGCTTCTTTCCTGAGCTTCCATTGCCTTTTCCATTTTGGGCTTCTGGGCAATCATTTGCATAATGCCCCGTCTTGCGGCACTTATAACAGGTGATATGGCTCAGGTCTGCTTTGGATGGTGTTGACGGGTTGGTGCGGCTTTGTCCATTGCTCCCTCCATTCCCGTTTCCATTCTTTGTGCCATTGTGATTGTGCGAGCTGCCTCCTCCATGAATATGCTGAAAATGTCCTCCTGACTTTGGGGTAAAGCGTGGCTTCTGCTGAGCTCCAGAATTATACTTCCCCTGTGCATACTTCCTCTTACGATTATCAATCTACTGCTGCTTCCCTTCAATCATAAGAGCACGACCTACTAACTCCTGGTAATTATTGAAAGTGGCTACCATCAACTACATGCTCAGCTCATCATTCAGTCCTTCTAGAAACTTCTCCTGCTTAGCTGCATCCGTAGCAACGTCATCTGGGGCATAACGTGCTAGCTTACTAAAATCATCCACATACTGGCCAACTGTCCGTCCTCCTTGGCGTAAGTTGCGAAACTCACGCTTCTTCATGGCCATAGCTCCTGCTGAAACATGGGCAGTACGAAATGCTTGCTGAAACTGATTCCATGTGACAGTGTCTATAGGGTAAGTGGTTGTAAAATTCTCCCACCATGCTGCTGCGGGTCCATCAAGCTGATGTGCGGCAAACTTCACCTTTTCTCCATCTGTGCATCCTGCAGTGGTCAACTCCCTCCCTATCTTACGGAGCCAATCATCTGCTACTATCGGCTCGGTGCTACTGGAAAACACCGGCGGATTCAACCTTAAGAAACGTGCCAAATGGTCAACAGGTGGTGGTGGTGGTGGGTTATTGTTGTTGTTGCCTTGGTTCTGCACCAATGTTTGAATCAAGGTACTCTGTTGCTGAATCAACTGAGTGATCTCTGGTGGGAATACAAACTCGGGGTCGCGTCTCGGAGGCATCTGAGGGTTTAAAGGGAAGAGTTAAGAATAGAATGAGGTCTAGTGAGATAACACTACCCATATGCACATGAGACAAAACACACAATATCATTCCAATCGATTCAAACAAGGGCATACAACGGTCTAACTATCGTTTACAAAAGTGCTTGGACTAAAACTAGTTAAATGGTGGAAAATTCTACTGGTGTTATGGTGGTCAACTAGAAAAACTGCTCCGATGCAGATTCCATGATATCTGCTCCAGCTTCATCAACATAGTCATCATCGCTGTCGTCGGGATCCGAGTCGGTGTCGTCGATGATGATATAATTATCTGGACATGTAGGTTCATCATCTTCTCCTCTGGGTGCTGAACCTCCCATGAATACTCCAATCTTCTCCTTAAGGTCACCATTCTGTCTTACTAGAGCGACGATTTCTTCCATATAGTCTTTACGCGTAGCCTTGAGTTCTGCTTATAGCTCTGTGATCCTGGTCATAGCCTTCTGTAGCTCCTCCATATCTGCGCACATCTGGTTCTCCTGGTGTCGGATGTGTTGGTTTAACTCCTGAATATAAGCTGCGATGGATCTGTCCCTCCTGGTGGTGATCACCTCCCAATGCTCATCTCAGCGCCCACAAATCTGGTAAATAGTATTCTTGAGATCGTTGTGGTAAACTTCTCCAATTCGTCCCATGGCAATGTGAGCTGCCATACTCTTTCCTAGGCTCCAAGTTGGCACATAAAAGGTAAATTCTATTGGTTCCGTGACTGGTGCAAACGTCCTTCCTGGAATGTAGACTTGAATCCTCCAGCGCTCCTCTTCGGGTAAAGTGGCGTTGAAAGTCCCAGTGAAGCTTGGTACTCCTATGTTCAAGTATCTAGCAGCTTCCTTCAAGTGATATCCAAAAGGTGAGTTCTCATCTGGTTGCGCGAACTTGATCCTTGCATCCGCCATCCTAAAGAATAGAAAAGATGAGGAGTCAAAAATGAGAAGAAAGAGTAGTGATCTAGGGGTTAAGCTTAGTGGCCATGTCCTACAGTCAGCGTGTGCTCTGATACCACCTTGTAGCGACCAGACCTCAAACAGTCTGATCTCTGTGCTCAGTGTCATCCCTGGATCAGTAATGCTGACACCACACAGTATTTGGAGGATTTATAACAGAGTAGAAATCACACACTTATTACATCAAATATCTCAAAAGAGAACTTATTGAAATAAATATGGCTTAAGGCCATCTAAAACGATAACAGTGGAAGGCTTGGAAGATAAGCGAGTCCATCAACACCAACGGCATCACTGAGTATAGAACCACGTCCTAAAAGCACCTTACTCATCGTCTGAAAAGTCTGCAACATGAAACGTTGCAGCCCGAAAACAGGTCAACACATGGAATATGCTGGCAATGTAACACATAGAGAATAACAATGGAGATAGGCTATACTATGCATATTTGGCTGGTGGTAAAGCTCTATGGTTACAGTTTTTTCATAAAGCCAATTTTTCCCTACTCCAAAGGAATAAATTTATTTAACTATCATGGTGGTTGTTAAACATTGAGAATGGTTGATAGCATCCTCAACCCCAATTAAAAAGTACTCATTAAAATCCAACAATATTAATTAAAGTAACATGATGAGATTCACATGATAATCAAGTACTAGATACTCAAAACGTCCATAACCGGGGACATGGCTAACCATGATTAGTTTATACACTCTGCAGAGGTTTGCGCACTTTTCCCCACATGACTCGATCGCCTCCGCTTGGTTTCTCGCACTACATGGTGTTTGAGAAACGGATGACCGAGACATAGTCTTTCAGAATCACTAGCACCTTACATGAGGGGTAGACCGTACCAACCTACATCCCCTACATCTGCTAGTCCACCCCGTAAGAGTTCGCACAACTTAGTAAACTATGCTAGAGCCCATAATAGCATGTGGCTACACACGGAAGTTTCTAGTTTGAATAATCTCATGATCCCTTTGAGCCTGGGTGGCGGTTCGAAGAAATACAGGCAAGTCCTGCTAGAAAACAGGTGCCTCAATCCACCCAGATGTGTGTTTAAGTTGCCACCTTAAATAAACCATTAATTAACAACCTCACATCTATCATGGATATTCACTCACCCAATCCACGCCTACTAGCATAGCATGGCATAATAAGCAAACGTAGAAGTAACTCCCAAAGGTTTGATAATAAAAAAGGTAATAGGTCTACCTCATCTACTTCCCATCCCACAATTTAATTAGATCCTAATCATGCAATGTTTGAGGATAGATCTAATGCATAAAAACTGGGTAGTAGAAAGGTATGATCAAGTGTTACTTGCCTTGCTGATGATCCGCGAAACCTAGAGACTCGAAGTAACAGGCGGCGCACTCCGGGTATTCTATCGCAAACAAACAAACACGCATACAATAAGTACTCATCTAATGCACAGGTAAAACTCGAATAAAAGATCCAACCAGAATGTTCAACTTAAGAACTCCGGTTTGCAAAAAGAATCAAATCGAATAAAGCAACGAAAGTCAAATGGCGAAAGAAAACAGCTTCGTTTTACTAATCTGGATCCAAGTCAAATTTTACAGAAGCAAAAACTTGTTAAAGTAGATTATTCGGAAAGAGGGTTTCGAGACGAAACTCCAGGCGCTTGAATCGCCTTATTCCGATAAATGAGCGAAAAGTTATACTAAAATGAAAATCGGATCAAGAATTGCGATCAGAAAATAACCGCGGAAAATCCGAGAAAAAGAAAAACGACGAACGGGTCAACGAACGAACGTTCGTTAATTAAACGAATCTGACGAAGCGTTCGTTAAAACGAACTAACGGACGAACGTCCGCTAATTAACCTAAACCGGAAAAAAACGAAAACTAAAAAAAAAACAAATAAAAAACCGAAAAAACCGTAATAAAAACCGCTCGGTTTTAAGGAAAACCAGCGGCACGTGGTTGGAGGCGGCGGCGAACCTCGGCGGCGGCTGGCGGCGGCGGCAGCGGTGGCGGGATCGGGCTAGGGTTAGGGTTTGCGCGCGGGTGGGCCGAGGCGGCGAAGTCCGGCGGGGCTCCGGCGTCGGCGGCTGGCGGCGGCGGCGGCGGGATCGGGCGGCTGGGCCTGGGGCGCCGGGGCGGCGCTATTTATAGTGCCCCCCCCCCCGAGCGAAGTCCCGCTCGGGCACGGCCCGAGGTCGGTGCGCGTTTTTTTAAATTAATTACGCTCGGTAGAAAAATAAAAAGAAATACTAAACGGACTCCAAAAATCCCGAAATAAATTTTCCCCGGCTTCTAAAATCAAGCCGGACTAGATGAACTTTTATTTGGGTCCTAAATGCAATTTTGAAAAACGCGCATTTTTCTAAATTCAAATAAAGCGAAAAACTCCAAAATAAATCTTATTTGATTTTTTTTATTAAATCTTCATTATTTCTTTATTTTGGGAAAGTCATTTTATTCCCTCTCTGAGTTTTTGGTAGTAGAAATAATTGAAGATAAAATAAATAAAATCAATGATCCTATTTTCAAAATTTGAGAAAAACCCAAATATGAAAAATAACGAAATCCCCAACTCTCTCTATGGGTCCTTGAGTTGCGTAGAATTTCTAGGATCGAGCCAATAATGCAACAAAATATGATATGCAATGATGATCTATGTATAACATTCCAAATTGAAAATTTGGGATGTTACAAAGAGTAAGGAGGCACTTCCTTGCGTGCGAAGTAATTGATGGTGGGTCTGAGCTGTCAGGGGGAGGATTCATTTTTTCACGCCTAATATGGAGGCACTTCCTTGCATGCGAAGATGTAGCCGGTGGGTCCATCTATCAGCCTTACCGCATACACTACTCTTCCGATGGTAGTCGTTCATTGACCACGTTGACCACGTCGTGCTGATAACACCCAGGTGGTGGACGATGGCGAGGCCTAGGAAGAGAATGTCGCTGAGCCAGGGAAGACAGGTAGGCAGATGCCCATGCAGAGGGGAGTACGGGGGTTCACTGGTTCAGCTGCGGTGTAAGGATGTCGTCACCAGAGAATAACAGGGGGTGTGGGTGAGTAGAGGGAAGGCCTGGCCAGTAGTAGTATGGTCGGGCAGTGAGGCCTACGCGGCAGCACAGCCGGCCACGGGAGGCTAGAGCTGGCGATATGGCGGGCGCAGGTTTGGGCGGCTGGAGCAAGAAGACTAGAGGTTGAAGACGCAGCTTGGCCGTTGGATTAACATCCAACGGTCAGTGCTGGTAGAATCGTTTATTGACTAAGTTGACAAATCCCTGCATTCGTGTTAACTTGGTTGGCCCACAAGTCAGCCTCCAAATTTGGTGGGTCCCAGCTAGGAGGGGGATCCAAAGTTTTTTTTCGCCTAATAAGGTGGCATTTCCTTGCGTGCGGAGATGTTTTTTTGTTTTTTTAATTTCTTCTTTTTTGAGTTAGAATAAAAAGAAAACAATTTAGCATCTTCGGTACAATCTATATTTTCATGAAAAGGATCATAATAAAGCTGGTGGGTCCCAGCTATTAGGGAGAGGAAACTTTTTATTTCCGCGTAATAAAGGAAGCACTTCCTAGCGTGCGAAGATGTAGCTAGTGGGTCAAACCTGTCAAGGGGAGAAATTATTAGTTTTCGCATAATATCGGGGCACTTGCTGCGTGCTGCCATGGGCCATGTGTGTCCCTACTATCAGCCACTCCACAAACATGCCTCATCTGATGGATGTCCTTTGTTGACAAAGTTGACCATGCCGCGCTGAGAGAACCAATGTAGTGAATGATGGCGAGTCCTATGAAGGGAATGATTCGAAGTCAGCGAAGACACAACATTGGATGCCTGATGTCTACTACACAACCTTCTTCTTATAGACGTTGTTGGACCTCCAAGTGCAGAGGTTTGTAGGACGGTAGCAAATTTCTCTCAAGTAGATGACCTAAGGTTTATCAATCCGTGGAAGGCGTAGGATGAAGATGGTCTCTCTCAAACAACCCTGCAACCAAATAACAAAGAGTCTCTTGTGTCCCCAACACACCCAATACAATGGTAAATTGTATAGGTGCACTAGTTCGGCGAAGAGATGGTGATACAAGTGCAATATGGATGATAGATATAGGTTTTTGTAATCTGAAAATATAAAAACAGCAAGGTAACTAAACATAAAAGTGAGCATTGTCGGTGTACTAGAGTAGGGGTACCCTAGTATCCCGAACTTGTGCACGGGCAATCGCAGCGCCCCGCGGCAAGGCTTGCCGGGTGCCCGCCAAGGTCCTCCATGGTTCCTTTGGAGCCATTCAAGAACAAAGTGTTCAAGCCAGGAAGACAAGGCCCCGGCAAGAGGAGCTTGCCGGGAAGGCCAACCAAGGCATTTCAAGGAACTTGCCGCGACGCGCCGCACGTCCCGGCAAGAACCGGCGAGCGACAAGCTTCCGGGCGCGACAAGACAACGACCGCGGCAAGGCGCTTGCCGCGGCAGGCCACCACGCTGTACTCACGCTCTAGTGCATCCGTCAACGTGTCGCCACGGGACCTTTCTAGGCGTGCGTGGCGAGAGGTTGTGCAGCCAGTGGTGCGAGGTGGCAAGCAGCGATGACAAGACCGCCATCGTGGCGAGAGGTGGCGCCCCTAATGGTCACTTTTCTGCACTGTTTGGGCGATGCAGACGGGCATTTAATGCTTTTGTCCCCTGTCGTCAGGGTCAGGTACAATGCACTATAGAAGCAGTTGTACCAACCACACCTTTTACATTTTTACCCTCGCCTACGTTGCCACCTGTCGGTGACCCCTTGAGCATATAAAAGGAGGCCCATGCGCAACGTAGGGGGGGTTCGACTCATTCGAAACCAGAGAACGCTCACGCTCTCTAGCAAGAGCTCAATACAACCACAAAGCAGCAGTAGGAGTATTATCTCTCTGGAGAGCTCCGAAGCTGGGTAAAATCGCTCGCGTGCTCCGCCTCGATCCGCTCTTCGTGCGATCTCCGCCCCCCCGCCGGACCGAAAGGGGCTCCGGTCCCATAGGTGCTCATTCCCACGACATCTTTGGCGCGCCAGGTAGGGGGCGTCGAGGTTGTGTGAACCCGATCCGGCGTTCACGCGAGCGACATCTTCATCTTCTTTATCATCTTCATCGACATGCCACTGAAGAAGAAGTCTTCGGAGGTGGCTGCTCCGTCCACGTCGATCCCACCACCACCGGAGCAAAGGGGTGGTGGGGTAGATGCCGGCGGAGGAACAGGCGCCGACGAGGGAGCTCACGCTGCCGCTAGGTCCAAGGACAAGGCCGCGCAAACCTTGGCGTCCGTATATGCACCGCGCCCGTCTCAGGAGGTGCGGGGTCAATAGCATCATGGTACTCGCGGTACCATACGCTCGTTGGACCAAAATCGAGCTGGTGGATCTCAGGGTGCTCAAGACCAGCATGCACGCCAACCTGCTGGCACGAGCAAGACACGGTCGCCTGGACGGGATCCTGCTCCTTCTAACATAGTTAGAAGTCCGAGCATATCCCGCTCCACGCACCGTTCGCCACTGCCACCGAAGACACCAGAAGAAGCGTTGGCTCGAGCCCAACTGCTCCTGGATTACTCTCCAACGGCGGACAAGATCGACGATTGGAGGGCCACCATTCAGAGTCTCATCGGCTTCGCCAACGGTGACACTCCACGGCAGCCGAATGCATCGCAGCCGTGGCAAGATTGCCGGACGCGAGCCGATGGCGACAAGACCGGTGGAGGTGCAACCACCATGCACTCTCCACCCCGAAGGCCAAGATCGCCGACTCGCCGGGTCAACCTCAACACTAACTCCACAGCGTCATCATATCCACAAGCTCGTCGCGATCAGCGCCAAGTTCTTCAAGAGCGACAGCAAGAAGACGCTCGTACACACATAGAACGTCGAAGAGAAGCGTGGCGTCAATCAGACCAGCGCGTTGGGCCCACTGTCGACATGCATGCGCCAGGGGAACCAGGCGACTTGCCGTACGCGGTAGGTTGCCCCGCGTTCACTCGTGAGCTGCGACAAGTCCAGTGGCCCAGTACAAAGAACTTCAAGCCTGACGCACCAGAGAAGTACGATGGCAGGTTGCATCCGTCAGAGTTCCTCAGCATCTACACCATCGCGGTGCAGGCTGCCGGGGGGCGCGACGACAAGATCCTTGCCAACTACTTCCCGCTGGTGCTCAAGCCCAATGTCAGATCCTGGCTCATGCACTTGCCGGATAACTCCATATCCTCATGGGCGGATTTGTGCCATCAGTTTGTCGACGCCTTTACAGGCGGCCACAAGCCTCATGGCCAAGAGAGCGATCTTCATCTGCTCGCCCAGAAGGAAGGAGAGCCCCTGCACAAGTACATTCAGAGATTCAGCCAGGTGCAGCGCAACATCCCAGATGTCCACCCTGCCGCGGTCATCAGCGCGTTCCATCAGAACGTGCGAAACCGCAGGATGCGGGAGGAGATGGCGATGTGCAAGATCAGGGACGTCAGTGAGCTATATGCCCTGGCCGACAAGTGTGCACGTGCTGAGGAAGGGAGGAAACTCCCCGGAGAGAACACAGGAGCAGGAGGATCTGACAGCGAGGATGCCGCCCCGGCAAGGAAAAACCGGCGGCGGAACAACAGGAAGAAAAAGGGAAAAGATGTGCTAGTCGTTGAGCAGTCCGGCAACGGAGGTGGCGCCAAGGAAGCTGAACCTGTGGCGGCCGCCGACAAGCAGGGTGGCTCCGACAAGTAGTATTGCAAGATCCACCGCACCAAGGGTCATGATCTCCAGAGCTGCAAGAAGGTCGAGCAGCTTGTCGAGCAGCAGAAGGCTGAGTACGAGCGACGCGACAAGGAGAAGGCCCAAGAAGGAACTGGGGGGTCCGGCAAGAAGCGTCCCGGCTGGGGAGGACGCCGCGGCAATGCCAAGCAGCGGCAAGGAGACAGGCCTCCCCGCGGCCGCGACAAGGAGGAAGATGACGATGAAGATGAAGAGATGGATGATGATGAGGCCGACGAGCAGGAGTTCCAGAAAGCCACAGAGGTTCTGTGCATTGACGGCGGTGCTTCTCTGCATACTTCACACCGCCAGCTCAAACAGTGGGTGCGGGAAGTTAATGCAGCAGAACCACCAGTTGAGTCACGCAAGCCTCTGAAGTGGTCCAGCACGCCTATCATCTTTGACATTGAGGACCACCCTGATCGCATAACTGCGGTCGGGTGCTTGCCGATGTTGGTTTCACCAACTATCCGCAACCTCAAAGTCACAAAGATGCTAGTTGACGGCGGGGCCGGCTTGAATCTGATCTCCTCCGCGGTACTCCAGAAACTCCAGATCCCCGACAGCGAGCTCGAGGAGACCGGCACATTCCAAGGAATTAACCCGGGAAGGAGCAAGCCGAAGGGGAAGATCACGTTGCCAGTGACATTTGGCAGCGAATTGAACTTCAGGACTGAGAGGGTCACTTTTTACGTTGCCGATTTTCCATTGCCTTACAATGGGATACTCGGCCGTCCAGCGCTCGCCAAGTTCATGGCAGCCTCTCACTATGCCTACAACATACTCAAGATGCCAGGCCCAATAAGCGTCATCTCTGTCCCTGGCGACAAGAAAGATGCTCTTCTGCACCGACAAGATCTACCGGGAAGCAGCAGCCGCAGCAGATCGCAAGACACTTGCCGCTGAAGCTCCTAGGGGGAAGAAGAAGACCAAGTCCGGCAAGAGTTCTGATGCCCACTCCGGCAAGCGCACCTCTTCGGAGTGCTGCGCTACCATCGAGGATGCACCATCGAGCTCCACCAGCAAGTGTAAGAAGACGAAGGCAGCTCCGCCAGAGACCAAGAAGGTGCCCGCCAAGGAGGACGACACTAGTGGTACCTTCACCATCAGTGCTACGCTCGACCCTAAATAGGAAAGCGCGCTCGTTGCTTTCCTGCGGGCGAACGTCGACGTGTTTGCATGGCAACCGTCTGACATCCCCGGTGTTCCCAGGAAAGTAATTGAGCACCATCTTGCCGTCTGTCCTCACGCGCGGCCCGTCAAGCATAAAGTCAGGAAATAAGCAGTGGAGCGCCAAGAATTCATTGTAGAAGAGATCAAGAAGTTGGAAGCAGCAGGCCTTGTTAGAGGAGTGCTCCATCCTACGTGGCTGGCCAATCCTGTAGTCGTGTGCAAGGCAAACGGGAAATGGAGGCTTTGTATTGACATTACTGATGTTAATAAAGCTTGTCCCAAAGATCCATTTCCCTTGCCGCGCATTGACCAGATTGTCGACTCCATGGCAGGGATGTGATTTGCCTTCATTTCTTGATGCATATTCAGGATATCATCAGATCTTCATGGCAGAAGAGGATGAAGAGAAGACCGCATTCATCACTCCGTGTGGCACGTACTGTTTCGTACGGATGCCCTTCGGTTTGAAGAATGTTGGTTCAACATTTGCAAGAGTAATCCATGACGCTTTTGAGCCACAGTTGCACAGAAATGTGGAAGCCTACATGGATGACATAGTGGTCAAGAGCAAGGACAAAGCAACCCTGGTTCAGGATTTGGACGAGACCTTTGCAAATCTGCGCAGGATCAACCTCAAGCTCAACCCCGAGAAGTGTGTGTTTGGAGTTCCTTCCGGCAAGCTTCTCGGGTTTTTCGTGTCTCAACGGGGAATTGAAGCCAATCCTGACAAGATCAAGGCCATTGAGCAGATTGAAGCACCGAAGCGCGTCAAGGATGTACGAAGGCTTGCCGGCTGCGTGGCTGCTCTCAGCAGGTTTATCTCCAAGTCTGCTGAGCGCGCCCTGCCATTTTTCAAAATATTGAAAAAGGCAGGTCCAATGAAATGGACTCTGGAAGCGGAGGCTGCACTGCAGGACTTGAAGAGATACCTGTCCTCCACTCCAATACTTGTCGCACCTAAGCCACAAGAGAAGTTGCTGCTGTATCTAGCGGCAACCAATCAAGTGGTTAGTGCTGCGTTAGCAGCGGAGAGGGAGGTGGATGATGAGCCAGCGACCACGGCAAGTGCATCTAGCGACAAGCAGGGGGCTTCCCCGACAAGCTCTGGTCCCGACAAGGATGGATCTGCGCAGGCACAGGAGGAGAAACAGAAGAAAATGGTGCAGCACCCAATTTACTTTGTCAGTTCCCTTCTGCAGGGGGCTAGGTCAAGGTACTCTGGTGTGCAGAAATTGCTTTTCGGCATCCTCATGGCCTCGAGAAAGCTGCGCCATTACTTCCAACCACAGGAGATCACAGTTGTCACTCGCTTTCCGCTGAAGAGGATACTGCAGAATCCAGAAGCGACAGGCAGGATTGTCGAGTGGGCACTAGAACTGTCAAGCTTTGGCCTCAAGTTTGAGGGTACTTCAACTATCCAAAGCAGAGCATTGGCAGAATTCATAGCAGAGTGGACGCCAACACCAGATGAAGAAATTCCAGAAACGAGCATCCCCGTCAAGGAAGCAAGCAAGGAGTGGCTGATGTACTTTGATGGTGCCTTCTCGCTGCAAGGCGCCGGTGCGAGCGTGCTACTTGTCGCCCCCACCGGAGAGCACCTCAATACGTAGTCCAGATTCACTTTCCCAAGGAGCAAGCAACAAACAACACTGCAGAGTATGAAGGTTTGTTTGTCGGTCTCAGAATAGCAGCAGACCTTGGGATCAAGAAGCTCATTGTCAGGGGTGACTCGCAGCTTGTCGTCCGTCAAGTAAACAAAGACTATCAAAGTCCGTTGATGTAAGCTTACATTGATGAAGTGAGAAGGTTAGAAGAGCACTTTGACGGCCTAAAGATGGAACATGTTCCAAGAGCTCAGAACAACATTGCTGATGGCCTGTCAAAGTGCGCTGCACTTAAGTTACCTGTGGAACCAGGGATTTTCGTGCTCAAGCTGACTCAACCATCTGTAACACCATCGACTGGACAGAGCAAGAAGAGGAAGTTGGTTTCTGGTGACTATTTTCCGGCAGAGCTCCCCAAAGCCGGCGCCAAGAAGGTCCCTAAGATCAACGCCAAGAGTGCTGAGGAGCAGTCTGCTCCGACAAGCCCTAGGGTTTGTTCCGCTGAAGCAGACACTCCCGACAAGTTTTGCTCCGGCAAGTTTGCCGGGGAACATCAAGCTCTGGCTGAACCACAGGTTCTTGCCGTAGAAGCGGATGTTCCCGCAGCAGCATATGTGCCTTTGGTCCTTGTTGTCGAGCCATAAGCTCCAGCATGGGCACAGCAGATCGTTCATTTCCTTCAGACAGGAGAACTCCCCGAAGAGCAAGAAGAAGCAGAGAGAGTAGCCCGGCAATCAAGTATGTACCAGTTTGTCAACGACACACTGTACAGAAGAAGATTCAACGGTGTGAAATTGAAGTTTATTCCCCGGGAAGATGGACAGAAGCTGTTGGCGGAGATACATGGAGGCATATGTGGTCACCACATTGGCGCAAGAGCACTTGCCGGCAAAGCATTTCGGCAAGGTTTCTTTTGGCCGACAGCCCTCCAGGATGCAACTGCGCAAGTAACCAAGTGTGAAGCATGCCAGTTCCATTCCAAGCAGATACACCAGCCAGCTCAAGCTCTCCAGACGATGCCTTTATCCTGGCCATTTTCGGTCTGGGGGCTCGACATCCTCGGCCCCTTTCCCCGAGCTGTCGGGGGCTTTGAGTACTTGTACATTGCAATCGACAAGTTCACAAAGTGGCCAGAAGTGGAAGCAGTGAGGAAGGTGATAGCACAGTAAGCAGTCAAGTTCTTCAGGTTGATTGTTTGCCGTTTCGGAGTCCCTAACAGGATCATCACCGACAACGGCATGCAATTCACGAGCCGCACCTTCATGCAGTACGTCCAAGATCTTGGCGCCAAGGTCTGCTTTGCTTCTGTTGCTCACCCGAGAAGCAACGGTCAAGCGGAGAGGGCAAATGCTGAAGTACTGCGCGGGCTCAAGACCAGGACTTTCGACAGGCTGCACAAGTGCGGAAAGAATTGGATTGAGGAGCTGCCGGTGGTTCTTTGGTCGATCAGGACGACGCCAAATCGAGCCACTGGCCAAACACCTTTCGCTCTAGTCTATGGAGCAGAGGCAGTTCTCCCCACGGAACTCATATACGGATCGCCTCGAGTGCTCGCTTATGATGAGATTGAGCAAGAGCAGCTGCGACAAGATGACGCGCTGCTCCTTGAGGAAGATCGTCTTCAGGCTGCTGTACGAGCTGCTCGATACCAGCAAGCTTTGTGCCGCTACCATAGCCACAAAGTCAATGCCAGAAGTCTCGAGGAAGGCGACCTTGTTCTTCGGCGCGTTCAGTCCGCCAAGAATTCCAACAAGTTGACGCCAAAGTGGGAAGGCCCTTATCGGGTGAAGCGAGTCACTAGGCCTGGCGCAGTCCGCCTTGAGACCGAAGATGGCTTTCCGGTGAGCAACTCCTGGAACATTGAGCATCTTCGTAAGTTTTACTCGTAAGGCGCGGTTGCTGGAACCTGTTCCGGCAACCACCTTTTGTACAAGTCTTGCCGTTGTTGCATGTAATCCTATGTACAAAGCCGGGCGCAGACCCCGTGCATAAATAAAGCTCATGTGCTCTGCACATCTTGTCAAAATTCATGCTTTCTATTTTTTGCATGTGTTATCTGACACTTTGTGCAGCACCTGCCCCCGGTAAGCAATAACGAGCCTTAAGGCTCCATATCTTTATTTTCTCTTCTTTCTTTTTCTCAAAAGGAAGGTTCCCTCGCCCACAAGTTTGCCGGGGGGAAGGAGGAGATAATGGAGATAATGGTGTGGACCAGGCATCGTTCAAGAAAGTATCGCCTTGCCGGGACGCAAACGACAAAAAAGCTAAGTTGTCAAAGTTTGAGCAATCAGTTTTAAAAAAAATTTAAGTTATCTTCCTCGAACGACCGTACTTTGTATGGAAAACCTGTGCGCGGAGGAACCAACTCGTAGCTAGTTGCGCCCTTACTTTGTTTCGAGTCCGCTCAACAACTTAAGTGTGCAGCGACTAGTTGCGACAAGGTTTCTAGCCGGTAGCAGCACCGCCAGCAGGCTGCTGATGTTCCGCACTCAGCGCTCGTGGCAAGGGTGCCTGCGCCGACAAGTTCCCTAAGAGCGTAGGGTAAAAACATACAAAGGAAGGAATCAAGTAAAGGAAATAGCATAGCAAATACTGCCCAGTTATATTACAAAGATAACTTGTCGTAGCTCTAACAGATTGTTTTTCATAACATGTCTAGCAGCGGCAAGAAAAGGAGAAAACATGCGGCCTAATCTATGCGATCACCGTCAACCCTCCTGACTTCATTCACCTTGTCCACAATGGGTGCGACAAGGGCCTTGAGCTCTTCCAGATCAGCGCCTGCCGGCAGCTTCTTGAGGACGTTGGTGAGGTTGAGGCCTGGGTTGCGGAAGGCCACCTTCACCAACACCTTTTCCAGAACTCGTCGGCCAGCTGCCTTGGGATCCTTTCCCGGAGTTGATGGAGGGCCGTCGCCACGCCCTTGAAGAACAGAGTGAGCTTAGCGCTGGGCTGGAGGTTCTCATCAGAGGCGTACCCGAAACCCTCCATTTCCAGCTGCACCAGCTCCTTGTCGATGACTGCGGCGATGTTGAAGAGGCCCTCTGTCCAGAGCTCCACAGTCTCCCTGAAGGTGTTCTGGGTTTCGGCGGCCCTCGTCAGCAGCGCTTCATTGGCCTTGATCTCCTCCTTCAAGGCCTCCTCCCGCTTTTTGGCGCTGTCCAGTGTCTCAGTCAGCGTAGCCAGCTTCAACTCGAGATCGGCATTGGAGTCCTTGGCGGTGCTTAGCTCCTTGCCCTTCTTAAGGAGACGTCCCTGTAGCTCACCGTGGGCAAGGGCGTCCTTATCACGCTCGCTCTGGAGAGCGGCAAGCTCTTCATTCCTCGCCTTAAGATCGGCCTCTAGCTGCGCCACCTTCACCTCCAGCTCCTTCTTGGCGGCCTCGACAGCTGCGGCAGCATCCTTTGCCTCCTTGAGAGCCCCGCCAAGTGTTTGCTCACGCGCAGCAAGCTCCTCCTCATAGCTGTCCAGATTGACCTTCCGCTGCGTCAACTCGCCTTCCCGCACGGACAGCTCCTCGGCGGCAAGCCGCTGTTGCTCTTCGGCTTCAGCCTTCTCGAGGAGGAAGGCCTTTCGCGCCTCGACAAGCTGCGCCCGCTCCTCTGCAATGGACCGAAGGGCTTCCTGATTGCATTCCCAGAGCTCCTCCGCGCGCCTCTCGATATCCGCTCCCGCCTGCGCGACAAGCGCTTCCCGGGATTCTACCTTGGCTTATCGGGCGCGGTAGAGTGACAGCAGCCTCCGCAGCAGCTGTTCCTCCTCAGGCTCGCCGCTGCTGCTGCTCGGCGCGTCAACCAGTGTCAACCCAGCAGAGGCGAGCACTTCTCCATCAAAAACTTCTCCTTCGACCGGAGCCCTGGAGCTTGACGCCCAGGGGAGCTTGATGAAGACACCATCGCCGGCCTTCAAGTAGGCGCCGGGCTGGGGCTCTTCGGAGCCTGGTGCTGCGTCAGCAGCGGAGGGATCGGCGGTCGGCATAGCGCCTTGCGCTCCTGCGGCCTCAGGGTCGTCAGTGCGATAGCCGGGCCCCTCGCCAGCTCCTGCGCCAGCAGCCTTGGCGGCCTCTTCGCCGGCGGGATCATTAGCGCCGGCCTCTTCTTCGGTGGCGGCGGCATCGCCAGTATTGCCGCGCGCGTTCTCCTCGCCGGTGGCCTCGGTCTCCATAGGCTCCGTGGAAGGTGGATCTGGAGGAAGAAAGAGGGAGAAGAGTCAAGCAAATATCAAAAAAGACAATCAGAAGAAGAACCCAAGGGAAGTTTCAAGCAAGGGAGATTACCTGTACTGGGATCTACAGTCATGGGCTCCGCCAACGAGGGATCGTTGGTGCTGCCCCTTGCCGGAGACTCCTCCCTTGCCGGGGACTTCTCCCTTGCCGGAGAACGCTCCCTTGCCGGGGAATCCTCCCTTGGCGGCATAGTCGAAGCAGATAGTATCTCAGGGGCGGCTTCAGGAGGCTCTTGGTGAGGCTGTTCTGCTCCTACACAAGCAAACCAACAGTCAGATGTCAGCAAAGGAAAGAGCACCCATGCGCGCCCAACAATAGGAAGTAAATAGATACTTACGCTGGGGGCTGCGCTGGGGGCTGCTTCGAGGAGTAGTTGCCGGGTCCGGCAAGGTGGTCTCGGGCGCGCCCCCTGCTGTCGCGGTGGGCTCGTCCTTGATGATAATCACCGGAGCCTTGGCCCTCTTCGCCGCTCTCTGGGCTAGGGTCCTGAAAAGGAATAAGTTTAGAGTGAAGCAAGTCAGATGCAAGATAAGAAACAACAAGAATTGAAGAAATACAAGTAAAACAAAAAAAAATCTTACTCTTCTTCCTCCTCGTCGGAGCTGAGCGCGGAGAGGTCGAAGTCCGGACCTCTTTCGGCGCGACGAGGCGGAGGAGTAGGCTCCCTTGGCTGCTTGGCGGGGGCAGTGGCAGGATCAGAAGCGGCGGCCCGGAAGGACCCCGCTCCAGTTGCCGCAGCAGCGTGAGACACTCCCGCGGCAACAGTGCTTGTCGCGGTGGAGCGTGTCCCGCGGCGCGGTGGCTGTTGACCTATCTGCTGCCCTGCTACGTCCCCGGTCCTGCGGAGGCTCCTTCTGGATGGAGCTGGGGGCTTCACTGGGAGCTCTGCTTGCGGCAAGCTGCTTGAAGATGGCTGGCCGCTTGCACCCTCGGCGGGCTCACTCGATTCGGCTTCAGGCTCTCCCTCGCCGGCAATCTCTCCGGCAAGCTCGTCTCGATCGGCAAGGCTTGCCGCCTCGGCTGCCTCTGCCTCCTCCACGGTAAACCCAAACTCGCCCGCGGCAGCAGCCGCCGCCGCATCTTCTGCCCTGGTGGCGATGCGCCGCATCTCATCTTCGGTGGTGTCGCGGGTGAGGCTCCTCTGTTCGTCGGCGCGGACCGCCACCTCCACCAACCCGTCGAAAAACTGCTGCACGACGTCGTCGGCGGGCTCCTGCCAAGTTGGAATATTCCATGCGAGTCGCACTCCGGCATCATTGCGCGGATGTGATCGAGCGAGGAACTGTTGCACAACGGGACGACGCCCTGCGGCAACCTGAACCATTCTGGATCCTGAGTATCATGCTTGAACAGCTCCTTGAGCATCGCATCCAGCTCCAGGACGGTGAAGTTGAAGTTGAGGCCCGGGCGCAGCCTCATGATATCCGCCAGACCCCCGAACTCCCAGACGGGTCTCCTCCTCTCTTGCAGGGGGGCGATGCGGCGGCGAAGGAAATCCGCGCCAACAGCGCCTATAGTAAGCCCGGCAAGCCTGAGCCGCAAGATCCGGGTGATGGCAATCTTCAGCTTGTCATCGTCCGTGGCCAGGGCGCTCCAATCATTGCCGCGCACTGCTGGGGCTTGGCGCAGGGCAGTGAATGGCTGCGGGTTCTCCTCAACGATCCAACACCACTCCGCTCTCCACTCCTCCCATTTGCTGCGGAGCTCCCCCTCCAGATAGGCCTCCTTCTTGCCGGCTCTCGAGATCCAGGCGATTCCTCCGGCTAGGGGCTCTCCTCTCTCGACCCGGGGCATGAAGAAATGGCGGAAGAGGGCTATGTTTGGGTGGACTCCAACAAAGTTTTTGCAGAGATGCGCGAAAACCGCCATGGTCAGAACGGCGTTGGGGGTGAAATCAAGGAGGTGGAACCCGTAGGTGTTCATGATGTCACAAAATAATTCAGAGAAGGGCGGGCAGAGCCCGCAGTAGAAGAACGGCACGAAGAAAGGGTACCCATTCGGGGCCCGTTCGGAAGCGGCGGCGGAGAGTACCTTGGTGCGCGGATGCGCTCGCGTCTCCGTCGACCAGAAGAGGTAGAACCACTCCCTCAGCTCCTTCGCGAAGAGCTCAGGGGGGAAAGTTGCCCGCTCCTTTCGCAGCGCCTCGAGCCGCAACGCCTCGGCCGACTTCACACTCTTCCTGGTTTTTGGAGCCATGGCGGAGGTGGTGTGGGAGATCGAAGGCGTTGGCGGCGACGGCGGCGATGGCGGGCGGAGCGCTGCTCTCTTTCAGCTTTGGAAGCGGAGGGGAGCGGCGGAGATTTTTGAGATTGGAAACAGCGACTGGCGAAGGTGGGGGAACTGCCCCTGTTTCCCCTGCTTATAAAGAGGAGGAGGTGAACGTTACGCTTTTTCCGAATAAAGAATCACCCACGATCTCTCCCATGACGCCGCATTCGACGCATGCCGTTACGGGAGGGCGCGGTGGATACGGAGTCAGATACGGCGTGCCCCAGGCCGCGCGTGCCCGTGCCCTGTTTTGGGCCTGGCCCAACAGCGCTCGGCACCGTGTATGGCCCAGGCCCGGGGGCTCCTGTCGGTGTACTAGAGTAGGGGTACCCTAGTATCCCGAACTTGTGCACGGGCAGTCGCAGCGCCCCGCGGCAAGGCTTGCCGGGTGCCCGCCAAGGTCCTCTGTGGTTCCTTTGGAGCCATTCAAGAACAAAGTGTTCAAGCCAGGAAGACAAGGCCCCGGCAAGAGGAGCTTGCCGGGAAGGTCAAGGCCCCGGCAAGAGGAGCTTGCCAGGAAGGCAAACCAAGGCATTTCAAGGAACTTGCCGCGACGCGCCGCGCGTCCCGGCAACAACCGGCGAGCGACAAGCTTCCGGGCGCGACAAGACAACGACCGCGGCAAGGCGCTTGCTGCGGCAGGCCACCACTCTGTACTCATGCTCCAGCGCATCCTTCAACGTGTCGCCGCGGGACCTTTCCAGGCGCGCGTGGCGAGAGGCTGTGCAGCCAGCGGTGCGAGGTGGCAAGCGGCTATGACAAGACCACCATCGTGGCGAGCGGTGGTGCCCCTAACGGTCACTTTTCTGCACTGTTTCGGCGACGCAGACGGGCATTTAATGCTTTTGTCCCCTACCGTCAGGGTTAGGTACGATGCACTGTAGAAGCAGTTGTACCATCCACACCTTTTACATTTTTACCCTCGCCTACGTTGCCACCTGTCGGTGACCCCTTGAGCATATAAAAGGAGGCACATGCGCAACGTAGGGGGGGGGTTCGACACATTCGAAACCAGAGAACGCTCATGCTCTCTAGCAAGAGCTCAATACAACCACAAAGCAGCAGTAGGAGTATTATCTCTCCGGAGAGCTCCGAAGCTGGGTAAAATTGCTCGCGTGCTCCGCCTCGATCCGCTCTTCGTGCGATCTCCGCCCCCCCCCCTGCCGGACCGAAAGGGGCTCCGGTCCCATAGGTGCTCGTTCCCACGACAAGCATAAACGGTATTGCAATGCTTCGAAACAAGGCCTAGGGTTCATACTTTCACTATTGCAAGTTCTTTCAACAATAATAACATATTTGGATCATATAACTATCCCACAACATGCAACAAAGAGTCACTCCAAAGTCACTAATAGTGGAGAACAAATGAAGAGATTATTGTAGGGTACGAAACCACCTCAAAGTTATTCTTTCCGGTCAATCTATGGGGCTATTCCTATAAGTGTCACAAACCACCCTAGAGTTCGTAGTAAAATAACACCTTAAGACACACATCAACCAAAACCCTAATGTCACCTAGATACTCCAATATCACCTCAAGTATCCGCGGGTATGATTATACGATATGCATCACACAATCTCAGATTCATCTATTCAACAACACAAAGAACTTCAAAGAGTGCCCCAAAGTTTCTATCGGAGAGTCAAGAAGAAAATGTGTGCCAACCCCTATGCATAAGTTCACAAGGTCACTGAACCCGCAAGTTGATCAGCAAAACATACATCAAGTAGATCACGTGAATATCCCATGGTCACCACAGATAAGCACCTGCAAGACATACATCAAGTGTTCTCAAATCCTTAAAGACTCAATCCCATAAGATAACTTCAAAGGGAAAACTCAATCCTTTACAAGAAGTAGAGGGGGGAGAAACATCATAAGATCCAACTATAATATCGAAGCTCGCAGTACATCAAGATCATGCCATATCAAGAACACAAGAGAGAGAGAGAGAGAGAGAGAGAGAGAGAGAGAGATCAAACACATAGCTACTGGTACATACCCTCGGCCCTGAGGGTGAACTACTCCCTCCTTGTCAAGGAGAGCGCCGGGATGATAACGATGGCCACCGATGATGAATTCCCCCTCTAGCAAGGTGCAAGAACAGGCTCCCGAGAGGTTTTTGGTGGCTACAGAGGCTTGCAGCGGCGGAACTCCCGATCTAGGTTATTTGCTGGAGGTTTGGGGATTTATAGGAGAGGTTGGCATCGAGAATATGTTAGGGGGCCCCACGGAGAGTCCACGAGGCATAGAGGCGCGCCCCAGGGGGTGGGGGCGCCCTCCACCCTCGTGGGCTCCACGGGACTCCCCTCTGATAACTATTCGCTCTAGTATTTTTTATATTTTCCAAGAAAAATCTCCGTTGATTTTCAGCGCATTCCGAGAACTTTTATTTCTGCACAAAAACAACACCACGGTAGTTCTGTTGAAAGCAACGTTAGTCCGAGTTAGTTCTAACCTGATCATACCAAAATCATATGGAAATATTATAAACATGGCATGAATACATCAAAAATTATAGATACGTTGGAGACGTATCAGCATCCCCAAGTTTAATTCCTGCTCGTCCTTGAGTAGGTAAATGATAAAAATAGAATTTTTGATTTGGAATGCTACTTAACATATTTATCAATGTAATCTTCTCTATTGCGGCAAGAATATTCAGATCCATAAGATTCAAAACAAAATTTTAGTAGACTTAAAAATAATAATACTTCAACCATACTAACAATGCAATCATGTCTTCTCAAAATAACATGGCCAAAGAAAGTTATCCCTACAAAATCATATAGTCTTGCTATTCTCTATCTTCATCACACAAAATATTTAAAACATGCACAACCCAGTTTCATCCAAGCAATTGTTTCATACTTTAGTATTCTCAAACTTTTTCAATCTTCACGCAATACATGAGCGTGAGCCATGGACAAATAACTATAGGTGGAATAGAATGGTGGCTGTGGAGAAGACAAAAAGATGAAGATAGTCTCACATCAACTAGGTGTATCAGCAGGCTTGGAGATGCCCATCAATAGAAATCAATATGAGTGAGTAGGCATTGCCATGCAACGGATGCACTAGAGCTATAAGTGTATGAAAGCTCAAAAAGAAACTAAGTGGTTGTGCATCCAACTTGCTTGCTGATGAAGACCTAGGGCAATTGAGGAAGCCCATCGTTCGAATATACAAGCCAGGTTCTATAGTGAAAATTCCCACTAGTATATGAAAGTGACAAAATAGGAGACTCTCTATCATGAAGATCATGGTGCTACTTTGAAGCACAAGTGTGGTAAAAGATAGTAGCATTGCCAATTCTCTTTTTCTCTCTTTTTTTGTTTTTTTTTGTTTTTTTGGGCGTTCTCCTTTTTTAGCCTAATTTTTTAGTCAGAAGTCTCATCCCGACTTGTGGGGTAATCATAGTCTCCATCATCCTTCCCCACCGGGACAATGATCTAATAATGAAGATCATCACACTTTTATTTACTTACAACTCAAGAATTACAACTCGATGCTTAGAACAAAATATGAATCTATATGAATGCCTCCAGCGGTGTATCGGGATGTGCAATGAATCAAGAGTGACATATATGAAACAATTATGAACGGTGGCTTTGCCACAAATACAATGTCAACTACATGATCATGCAAAGCAATATGACAATGATGGAGCGTGCCATAATAAACGGAGCGGTGGAAAGTTTCATGGCAATATATCTCTGAATGGCTATGGAAATTCCATAATAGGTAGTTATGGTGGCTGTTTTGAGGAAGGTATATGGTAGGTGTATGGTACCGGCGAAAGTTGCGCGGTACTAGAGAGGCTAGTAATGGTGGAAGGGTGAGAGTGCATATAATCCATGGATTCAACATTATTCATAAAGAACTCACATACTTATTGCAAAAATCTACAAGTCATCAAAACCAAGCACTATGCGCATGCTCCTAGGGGAAGGGTTGGTAGGAGTTGACCATCGCGTGATCCTGACCTCCACACATAAGGAAGACAATCAAAAAATAAATCATGCTCCGACTTCATCACATAACGGTTCACCATACGTGCATGCTATGGGAATCACAAACTTTAACACAAGTATCTCTCATATTCACAACTACTCTACTAGCATGACTTTAATATCACCATCTTCATATCTCAAAACAATCATAAAGAATCAAACTTCTCATAGTATTCAATGCACTTTATATGAAAGTTTTCATTATATCCCTCTTGGATGCCCATCATATTAGGACTAAATTCATAACCAAAGCAAATTGCCATGCTGTTTGAGACTCTAAAAATAATATAAGTGAAGCATTAGAGTTCATCAATTTCTTCAAAATAAAACTACCACCATGCTCTAAAAAGATATAAGTGAAGCACTAGAGCAAATAACAAACTACTCAAAAAGATATAAGTGAAGACCAATGAGTAGTTGAATAATTATGTGACTATGTGAAGACTCTCTAACATTTAAGAATTTCAGATCTTGTGATATTATTCAAACAGCAAGAAAAGCACAAAAAATGACGCTCCAAGCAAAACACATATCATGTGGTGAATAAAAATATAGCTCCAAGTAAAGTTACCGATGAACGAAGACGAAAGAGGGAATGCCTTCCGGGCATCCCCAATCTTAGGCTATTGGTTGTCCTTGAATATTACCTTGGGGTGCCTTGGGCATCCCCAAGCTTAGGCTCTTGCCACTCCTTATTCCATAGTCCATCGAATCTTTACCCAAAACTTGAAAACTTCACAACACAAAATTCATCAGAAAACTCGTAAGCTCCGTTAGTATGAGAAAATAAATCACCACTTTTGGTACTATTGTAAACTCATTCTAAATTCATATTGGTGTAATATCTACTGTATTCCAACTTCTCTATGGTTCATACCCTCCGATACTACTCATAGATTCATCAAAATAAGCAATCAACACATAGAAAACAGAATTTGTCAAAAACAGAATAGTCTGTAGTAATCTGTAACTCTCGAATACTTATGTAACTCCAAAAATTCTGAAATAAATTGGTGGACATGATGAATTTCTCTATTAATATTGTACAAAAAGAATCAACTTAAAAGCACTCTTCTGTAAAAACTTACAGCTAATCTCGTGAGCACAAAGTTTTTTTTTTACAGCAAGATCACATTAACTTTCACCCAAGTCTTCCCAAAGGTTCTACTTGGAACTTTATTAAAATAAAAGCTATAAAACATGATTACTACAGTAGCTTAATCATGTGTACACACAAAAACAATAGGGGTAAATATTGGGTTGTCTCCCAGCAAGCGCTTTTCTTTAATGCCTTTTTAGCTAGGCATGATGATTTCAATGATGCTCGTATAAAAGATAAGAATTGAAACACAAAGAGAGCATCATGAAGAATATGACTAGCACATTTAAGTCTAACCCACTTCCTATGTATAGGAAATTTGTGAGAAAACAACTTATGGGAGCAAGAATCAACTAGCATAGGAAGTCAAAACAAGCATAACTTCAAAACTTTTGACACATAGAGAGGAAACTTGATATCATTGCAACTCCTACAAGTATATATTCCTCCCTCATAAAAATTTTCAGTAGCATCATGAATGAATTCAACAATATAAACATCACTTAAATCATTATTTTCATGATATACAAGCATAGAAATTTTACTACTCACCACATAAGCAAATTTCTTCCCATGAACAGTAGTGGGAGCAAACTCAACAAAATAACTATCATGTGAGGCATAATCCAATTGAAAATTAAAATCATGATGACAAGTTTCATGGTTATCATTATTCTTTATAGCATACATGTTATCACAATAATCATCATAGATAGCAACTTTGTTCTCATAATCAATTGAAACCTCTTCCGAAATAGTGGATTCATCACTAAATAAATTCATGACCTCTCCAAATCCACTTTCATCAATATAACCATAAGATTCAACACCCTCCAAAATAGTGGGATCATTACTTCCTAAAGTTGACACTCTTCCAAACCCACTTTCATCAATATAATCATCATAAACATGAGGCATACTTTCATCATAATAAATTTGCTCATCAAAACATGGGGGACTAAAAATATCATCTTCATCAAACATAGCATCCCCAAGCTTGTGGCTTTGCATATGATTAGCATCATGGATATTCAAGGAATTCATACTAACAACATTGCAATCATGCACATCATTCAAAAATTTAGTGCCAAACATTTTAATGCATTCTTCCTCTAGTAATTGAGCATAATTTTCCTTTCCACCATTTTCACGAAAGACATTAAAAAGATGAAGCATATGAGGCACCATCAATTCCATTTTTTGTAGTTTTCTTTTATAAACTAAACTAGTGATAAAATAAGAAACTAAAATTTGATTGCAAGATCTAAAGATATGCCTTCAAGCACTAACCTCCTCGGCGAAAAGAACTTAGTTGACGGGGTGTTAGTGTCGCTTAACTAGCCTTCCCGGCAACGGCGCCAGAAAAGAGCTTGATGTCTACTACGCAACCTTCTTGTAGACATTGTTGGGCCTCCAAGTGCAGAGGTTTGTAGGACAGTAGAAAATTTCCTGCAAGTGGATTACCTAAGGTTTATCAATCCGTGGGAGGCGTAGGATGAAGATGGTCTGTCTCAAACAACCCTGCAACCAAATAACAAAGAGTCTCTTGTGTCCCCAACACACCCAATACAATGGTAAATTGTATAGGTGCACTAGTTTGGCGAAGAGATGGTGATACAAGTGCAATATGGATAGTAGATATAGGTTTTTGTAATCTGAAAATATAAAAACAGCAAGGTAACTAATGATAAAAGTGAGCGTAAATGGTATTGCAATGATAGGAAACAAGGCCTAGGGTTCATACTTTCACTGACGATGTTTCTCCATTCCGACTGAGCAGGTTGGCTTCCCGATGAACAAGACGCCATTGCTGTTGTTCGTTGCCTCTGCATGTACACGAGCCCTGGCCGTATGTATGCGCGAGTAGGCATTCGAGACCCCGCCCGTATGTATGTATATGGCCTTATTTTTTGGCTTGTGGTTGTATGTACGTGTACACGGATTAGAAGGGACTACCTGAACTACAATGTCTGGGGCTCTACTACTACATGTGTTGCTGCGTGCTCGGCCATGGTTCATCGTTGCAGAGAGATCGATCGACTAGTATTTACGTACATGTTGGTGACAATGCTACGTACGCTTCGACCAGGTGGGTCCCGTCTGTTAGGGAGGATAAGGAGGCACTTCCTTGCGTGCGAAGTAATTGATGGTGGGTCTGAGCTGTCAGGGGGAGGATTCATTTTTTTGCGCCTAATATGGAGGCACTTCCTTGCGTGCGAAGATGTAGCCGGTGGGTCCATCTATCAGCCTTACCGCATACACTACTCTTCCGATGGCAGCCGTTCGTTGACCATGTTGACCACGTTGTGCTGATAACACCCAGGCGGTGGATGACGGCGAGGCCTAGGAAGGGAATGTCGCTGAGCCAGGGAAGACAGGTAGGCGGATGCCCATGCAGAGGGGAGTACGGGGGTTCACTTGTTCAGCTGCGGTGTAAGGCTGTCATCACTAGAGAATAACAGGGGTTGTGGGTGAGTAGAGGGAAGGCCTGGCCAGTAGTAGTATGGTCGGGCAGTGAGGCTTACGAGGCAGCATAGCTGGCCACGGGAGGCTGGAGCAGGCGGTATGGCGGGCGCAGGTTTGTGCAGCTGGAGCAAGAAGACTAGAGGTTGAAGCCGCAGCTTGGCCGTTGGATTAACATCCAACGGTCAGTCCTGGTAGAATCGTTATTGACTAAGTTGACAAATCCCTGCATACGCGTTAACTTGGTAGGCCCACAAGTCAGCCTCCAAATTTGGTGGGTCCCAGCTAGGAGGGGGATCCAATTTTTTTTTGCCTAATAAGGTGGCACTTCCTTGCGTGCGGAGATGTTTTTTGGTTTTTTAAATTTCTTCTTTTTTGAGTTAGAATAAAAAGAAAACAATTTAGCATCTTCGGTACAATCTATATTTTCATGAAAAGGATCGTAATAGAGCTGGTGGGTCCTAGCTATCAGGGAGAGGAAACTTTTTATTTCCGCGTAATAAAGGAAGCACTTCCTAGCGTGTGAAGATGTAGCTAGTGGGTCAAACCTGTCAAGGAGAGAAATTATTAGTTTTCGCATAATACGGGGGCACTTGCTGCGTGCTGCCATGGGCCATGTGGGTCCCTACTATCAGCCACTCCACAAACATGCCTCATCCGATGGATGTCCTTTGTTGACAAAGTTGACCACGCCGCGCCGAGAGAACCAATGTAGTGAATGATGGCGAGTCCTATGAAGGGAATGACTCGAAGTCGGCGAAGACACATCATTGGATGCCTGATGTCTACTACACAACTTTCTTCTTATAGAGGTTGTTGGGCCTCTAAGTGCAGAGGTTTGTAGGACGGTAGCAAATTTCTCTCAAGTAGATGACCTAAGGTTTATCAATCTGTGGGAGGCGTAGGATGAAGATGGTCTCTCTCAAACAACCCTGCAACCAAATAACAAAGAGTCTCTTGTGTCCCCAACACAACCAATACAATGGTAAATTGTATAGGTGCACTAGTTCGGCGAAGAGATGGTGATACAAGTGCAATATGGATGATAGATATAGGTTTTTGTAATCTGAAAATATAAAAACAGCAAGGTAACTAAACATAAAAGTGAGCACAAACGGTATTGCAATGCTTCGAAACAAGGCCTAGGGTTCATACTTTCACTAGTGGAAGTTCTCTCAACAATAATAACGTAATTAGATCATATAACTATCCCTCAACATGCAACAAAGAGTCACTCCAAAGTCACTAATTGCGGAGAACAAACAAAGAGATTATTGTACGGTACGAAACCACCTCAAAGTTATTCTTTCTGATCAATCTATTGGGATATTCCTATAAGTGTCATAAACAGCCCTAGAGTTCGCAGTAAAATAACACCTTAAGATACACATTAACCAAAACCCTAATGTCACCTAGATACCCCAATGTCACCTCAAGTATCCGCGGGTATGATTATACGATATGCATCACACAATCTTAGATTCATCTATTCAACCAACACAAAGAACTTCAAGGAGTGCCCCAAAGTTTATACCGGAGAGTCAAGACGAAAACGTGTGCCAACCCCTATGGATAAGTTCACAAGGTCACAGAACCCGCAAGTTGGTCACCAAAACATACATCAAGTAGATCACGTGAATATCCGATTGTCACCACAGATAAGCATATGCAAGACATACATCAGGTGTTCTCAAATGCTTGAAGATTCAATCTGATAAGAACACAAGAGAGAGAGAGATAGAGAGAGAGAGAGAGAGATCAAATACATAGCTCCTAGTACATACCCTCAGCCCCGAGGGTGAACTACTCCCTCCTCGTCATGGAGAGCGTCGGGATGATGAAGATGGCCACCGGTGATGTATTCCCCCTCTGGCAGGGTGCCGAAACGGGCTAACTAGAGCTTTTGGTGGCTACACAGGCTTGCGGCGGTGGAACTCCCGATCTAGGTTATTTTCTGGAGGTTTGGGGATTTATAGGAGAGGTTGGCGTCGAAAACAAGTTAGGGGGGCCCACTGAGAGTCCACGACGCATAGGGGCGTGCCCAGGGGGTGGGGGTGCCCTCCACCCTCGTGGGCCCCATGGGTACCATCGGTGGTGGGTTGGGTGGCTGAAGCAAGAATATCCGAGATTGAAGAAGCACTAGAGCCTTCACATCCAATGGCCACTTGATGACGGGAAAATGGCGGGCGTGAAAATACGCGTCCACGTCACTGATACAGAGTTAATAAATTTAAATGCATAAATGCATAAATAAAATAGAGATCAAACATTGCAGGTACATTATTTCCAGAACTCTTAAATTTACATAAAAATTCTGTTAATTACATCTCCGAAGGGAAAACCCCTGATTAAGAATTCCAACATATCTATTACATAGGATTGCATCATATTCCTATTACAACATACTACAAGAAAAATCCTCCTCGCGATTGTCGACGCCGGCATGCTCGGGGGAGCCTTGGACTTTATTGATATTATCATATGCGATGACTTTCATTTATATTTGCTTTCATTTGACTCGTACTGATATTGGCAGTACATGTACGCATGCTTGAATGACTTCATTTACTTTCCCTAATTGATTAACCAATGCATAGACTTTGATTTATTTTTCTTTACTTGTATGAGAAAATCATCTTAAATGTTAATCAATCTGCTAAATGAGCCTTCAAACATCATGATACATGCATATGGGACACAAAACCATGAACGTGCTCTGTGCATGCAAAATACTTTAGTATTAACAGTTGTAGTACTCTTTATTTTATGAGTAGATGACATCTACATTTTCTAAATGTTTGCAATCCGTATGGGGGATGCATGATCTAACTTTCATCTTATGCGAAGATAAGCTAGATCGGGTCTTTTTGAGCATATGCATATATGGAGCAGATAAAAAAACATTTAATGGTGGCCTATGCAAGTGCACTACAATATTCCGAGTGCAATCAACCACAGATTATGACTGATCATCTTTTTTTAAATGTATGTCCATATGAAGGGACCATACAATTTATTTTAGTTGGGTGGATGTACACCAATTAGCTAGGTACGACATGTCCATTTTACCTTGCATGCGCATATACTAGATTCGCCAATATCTAGTTATTTGTCGATGATGATGGCTAGCATTATTTGGGGCCAACACATTTTATATAGTGCACCCATTTAGTCTATTTTAGAGACATTTGGTTAATATAATACCATTTATGATTTGGGCAGCATTTTGTTTATCATCATGAAGTGGGAATATTAGTTTCTATACACCCGGGTTAATTTGTGCTATACGACCCATTTTCGCATACACACATGTGATCATAGAACATGCGACTAAGTATGGTGTCTTTTGACGAGAACCTATTGTTTTGCAATATTTTTTATATGCATGTTGATTTTCCCCGAGTCATACCCTGCCGTGATTCATTGAGAACAAAGCCTTCACTTTACATAAGGGAATAAATACCTTGATTTGTGTCAATATGACCAAACCAGAAGAAATTTTCATGCAACTTGTATTTCTTGACATGTGTCAACATGACCATGGTACGAACAAACTATCAAATTTGTGAGGATACCTCTTGACGTGTGTCAACATGACCATGGCAAGAACAAACTATCAAATTTATAGAGAATATTACTTGTTAGAGTGCTACTTGACATGTGTCAAGATGACCATGCCAAGAGCAAATTATCAAAAATATGTGGAGGATGAAGGCCACTTGGGATGTGTCAATATGACCAAGCCAAGAGTAAGAATCATGTCACTTGGAGAAAAATTCAAGCTCTGTGTCAATATGACCAAATCAAGAACCATCATATGGAGGAAACAAGCAAGGATCATGCTACTTGAAAGAAAGTTCTAGATCTGTGTCAACATGATCAAATCAAGAACCATCATCTCAATCAAAAAAGCTACTTGACTCATGTTGATATGACCAAGCCAAGAGCAAAAATTGGGTAGCATGGAAAAGAATTCATGATCTGTGTCACTGTGACCAAATCAAGAATCATCATATGGGGAGAAGCTACTTGGCTCATGTCAATATGACCAAACCAAGAGCAAAGATTGAGCAAGCATAGGGAAGAGCACCAATCAGAGAAGCAAAGGGATTAGGAGAGAACCATGAATCTCACCTTCTTGCTCCACTCCTCCCAGCCTCCCTCTCCTCACGTATGTATGTGGGGGATTTTTCTTGCAGCAGTGTATGTGTAGCAGCAGTAGAACAAGAGAGAATGAGCAGTCCAACCTCCTTCCTGAATGCTGGAGAGGAGTATTTATAGGAGGGGAGAGCAGCAGGAGCGACAGAGCCCTCTGGCGTGGATTTTGACTAAGATAAAATAAAATGCATAAACCACATAAAATATAAGTGCAAAACGACAAAAATCGGTTTTATGATGAAAAGAATCAATTAAAAAATACAATCAACCGCTCAATCGACGATCGACAAAAATAGGCATATTATATGTTCGAACGTTGATAATGCACACATTAAACCAACAATTATGAGATATGACAAAATAAATAAATATTCATAAAGTTCTGTCATGTATGTACGCGCATCGTCGCCGACGGATATTGATCTAAAATTTCACCGTCAAAGATGACACCAATATTGTCGAAGCATGGTGCAATATGTTCCTCCATCAAAATGTCGTCGTATCTTAATGGATGCACACAAAATATAATTTCATAGAGAAAGCCAATAATAAGGTCGATTAATGGAACTTCAAAAAAATGATTCATTGGGTAAAAAGTGCACATGTACATACACCTGTAGGATGTATGTACGTGACATGGCCTATATAATCAGATACGTAATGGAATTTTTCCTTTTCCTCTTGGTCCATGCATAGACATGCATGTACATACGTGTATTAAGGCTTCCTAACTAAATCAGGAGGCCATAGGTACGTGAAAAAGAAAGAAAACTGTGCTGCATGTGTTGGAGCTTAATCAAATAATTAGGCTCAATGGGCCCACGGCCTACACGTTGTAGAAAAACTTGGCTTAACTAAGCCCATAATGGCTGATGGGACCTTGCCGGTTAATTAGCAATAAAGAAATAAGAGAAAGGATTTCTCAAAAAAAAATAAGAGAAAGGAAAGGAGCAGCCCACGTTCCCACGATGTCAGGATCCCAGGTACACAGAACGTGGGCGGGCAAGCGCGACAGCTATCCAAAAATCAACGCTAACTCCAGCCTTCCCTATAAATACCTCCTCGCTCAGCATACACAGGGTTGGCCATTCATTCATCTCTTCCCATCTGCTGCTGCTAGAGAACACACACATACGAACTCACAAAAGAAACGAAGAGAAAGAGGCAGGCGTGCTGCTTCCTGTTGGTTTGAACGTGAGACTCATGTTGGTTTGAAGGTGAGACTCATGGCTCTCTTCTAGACCCTGGTTTGGCCATTGTGGTATAGACCAGGGAGCTTTCTTCTTCTTCCTCTCCCAAAATTCTTGTCCTTAGTCTGGCCATTGCGGTACAGGCTAAGGAGTGTGTTACATCCATCTCAAACTTTTGTCTTTGGTTCGGCTATTGCGGTACAAACCAAGGAATTGATGTTATATCCATTCCGAACTTTTTGCCTTCGGTTCGGACATCACGGCACAAATTAAGAAGCATGTTTCATCTCCCTAAAATTCTTGCCTTTGGTTCGGCCATTGCGGTACAAACCAAAGTGCATGTTTAATCTACATAAAAAAAGTTCTCCTTGGTTCGGTCATCGCGGTACGAGCCAAGGAGCATGCATGTTTCTTCTGCATGTTGCATATGCTTCGTCCTCATGATCTCCTTCTTGGTTCGGTCCCCTTAGTGATACAAGCCAGGATGAGCGTCTCGTTCCTTGGTTTGGTCCCTATACGCGGATACAAATTAAGAGAGTATCATAGGTACAAAAACCTCATAAAAAATTGTCTTGGTTTGGTCATCATAAACGAAACTCATATGACTAAGTCAGACCCAAATCACAAAAATGTTAAACTAAATCCATAGTAAAACTCTTGTTCGGTTATGTTACGGACATTATGTGTCACACTAGCCGTAATACGGACAAGAATATATGAAAACAAACCTTCACTTGGTTACGCTACACGAGGGCATTATCTTAATGCTACTCGATGTTAGTAGTAATACAAGCAAGGCAAAACTTAATTAAAAAATGCGTTCATGCTACACACGCAAAGACCAAAATCATGCAAGATGAATTATAAAACATTTTGCATCATAAAAGAACCAATCTTACCTGGTTACGCTACACGCAGGCATTATCTTAATGCTATGCGGTGCTAGTAGTAATACAAGTAAGAGAAAACCAAGCAAAACATTCGGGCCACATATTTTGGCTAAAGTCAAATAAAATATATCATGAAATGCTCCAATGCTATAAGAGCCTAAACTATTAGCATCGTCATAAATGGATATCACAAACTCACTTTACTTGGGTTATGCTACACACGAGCGTCAATGATGTGACGCTATGTGGAATTAGTGCTAATACCATGTAAGGTACAAACATAAACAGAAATGATAAATGCCAGATGACTCATGCAATACCATAATTGCTCCATGAACCTTTGCTTGGTTACGCTTCACGCGGGAATTATCTTAGTGCTACGCGATGTTAGCAGTAATATGAGTAAAATAGAACTTAATGAAAATAGGTTTACTCCACATCTACATATGCATACAAAATTCATACAAAATACATGATAAGGCATATTCCATGTAGCCCACATAGGCTCTAAACAAACAAAAATATCATAAGCAAATTCCACTCGGGTCAGGCTTGATACTGTCCGGACTCAGAGTCAACAAAATATGGCACATATCACATGCACCATAAAAAAGCTTCAAGATTGTGTCAGAAAGCTTCAATCCGTTACGCTACACGCGGGCACCACATCAGTGTCGCGCGGCGATAGTAGTAATGTGATGATGCAAAACTTATTAAAATTGGCATGTCACATATATACATGCCACCAAAACCAAAGAGGTCATATAAAAATCCTAAAGGAAAATACATACCCATATCCTATGTGCCAAATGTAGGATAAAACTATGCCTAGCCAAAATCAACCTGCATTCCGCATATAAATGAGGTTGAACACACACAAATGGTTGCATGCTAGGAAATATATTCCCAAACATCACACATAAAATCATAGAGGAGTACTTGCATGGAACCAAACTTCAAGCTCACCAAGCAGGAGTTCGCCGTCGACCGTGAGGAGGATCTCTCTTGTAGAATGTTGTAATAGGAATGTGATGCAATCCTATGTAATAGATATGTTGGAATTCTTAATCAGGGGTTTTCTCTTCGGAGATGTAATTAACAGATCTTTTATGGAAATGTAAGAGCTCTGGAAATAATGTACCTGCAATGTTTGATCTCTATTTTATTTATGCATTTAAATTATTCACTCTGTATCAATGACGTGGACGCGTGTCTCACGCCCGCCATTTTCCCGTCATCAGATTCTGGCACGCCCGGTGGGACATATTTCTCCCGTCATCTTCGAATTCCAACATAGGATTGCAACATATGAATTTCCATAGTACATAAAGCATAAAACATTATGTACACATACGCAAAAAAAAAGAAGGAAGAAAACTAATATATGGTTTTCTTTATTTTGAAGGTATGGAGGGACAAGTCCAGCAGTTTGTCACACTCCGCTTTGGTGACCTTTGGCTGGATGTGCCAATTGGTCCGCTTGTGGCTGCAGTTAGCAAGAGTTTGGAAACAACAGCTGCATCCTCAACTAAGCCAGAAGAAAAGGAAGTCTCTTCTGCACTGAAGGAAGGGTTTACTCCTGTTCTCACAAAGTCAGCAAAGAGAAGGATGCGTGCAGCTGCAAGAGCATCTAAGGATCAGCATGTACGTGAAGCTTCTTCATCTACTTCAGTTCCTCCTGGTTTCACAAAGATGTCACCTACCAAGGACATGATCCATGAGGTACCAGCAAAGGTTGTTTGCATGACACCCGAAGAGTGGCCCGTTCTTGCAAAACAGGCGGGATCACTAAAGGTGGCGTCGCCAAGACAATCTGCTTCAACTACATCGACCAAAGTTGTTGTGCCCCTTACACCTTCAAAACTTAGGGTGGGCGCATGCGAAGGGTCAGGAGAAAGCTCACATAAGCTTATCCCAAGCAGCGTAAGGGTATCTCAAAGGGCTTGCTCCGCGGACAAAGGAAAAGGTGTAATGCCTGAGGACACCGAGTATTCCTCACATGAAGGATCGGCTCGTCCAAGAAACCAACTTCGTGTTGATGCACCTGAATTTATCCCCACCATGGGCTATAATCCCATTGGACCATGCCTAGTGGGTGAGCCAAGCAATAGACGCTCGCTCCAATGGCAGGGGGTGGTTGTCCCTTCAGATGACTTCCAAGCTGGTCATGTGGATCCAACTGCTACAATATCAGATCCTTTGTCCTCATCGGTGCCAGCACCAAGACCATCATTTGAAGGCTCAGTTGATCCAGCACGTTGTCGTCGTCGACGGCAGAGGGCTCAACGTGCATGGCTTGATTTCCCAGTGGCAAATGATGCAAACATGACCAATCAACAACGGAAGCAAGTGGCATATCCCATCAGAAATAGAGAAAGGAAGATCAATGCAAGGATCCGCGGGGGAAGCCACGCTAGCTTCCACGCCGTCATGACACAGAATGTTTGCCAAGCTTTGAAGGAAATACTTCCAGGATGCTCTATCTCTACTGATAATGTTGGTGGTGCCATCATGCGGCGTGTAGAAACTCTATCGAAGTGGCCAGAATATGAAGAATTTGTGAAGGCAGATCCACGACGACGAGAGTATGTGAAGCAGGCTGCTCATGCACGCAAAAAGCAGGCTGCCCTGAAACAAAGAGAGATGGCAGTACGAGCCGATTCGGGGTATAGAAGAATACAAGGAAGAGATTCTCCATCAACAAGCCAAGTCAGTGGAGGAAATGGGGCAAAAGAAATGGCAAGTATAGAAAAGAAGACTACCAGAACTCTCGCCCCATGGCCAACTCGCAAGAAAGTCTCAGCTAACTCATTTGAAGTGTTCAATGCAATGCCAGTTGGTGTCAAAGCGGTGACAGACAACAGTAGCGAAACCTCCTCAGCATCAACGCACTTTAAGTGGAAGAAGGCATGCAAGACTGTTGTAGAAGGTCCTCGCCGCATGACGCGCAGCCAGAAGGGTTCAGATTATGAAGAACTTGGGTCAAGCAATGGAGGGTCTTACAATCCCCTATCAGATAGCACTCCTTGTCCTTCTGAAAATGAGATAGAACTTCACCATGGTGCAGGGCATACAGAGCAAGTCCTAGCTACAAATGAAACTCGTTCGGTTGAGGAGCAATTAGCCAACCTTACGGCAGCACTCCAACAAAAGGAAGACGAGCTAGCAGCCCTTCGTATTCGTATGGCAATAACCAGAACAAAGGAAATGAAGGGGATGGTGGTGCAAGTGCTAGCAGCCAACATGGAGGAGCAGGGCTTAACCTTGAGGCGATCCAGAGGATGATCGCTGAGGGGGTAAAGTCCTAGTTGATGCAAACTCAGTACTCGATGCGGCCAGGGTATGTTAAGCCATACCCACCCGATGTGGACCTAGTTCCTTTCGCAACAAATTACAGACAGCCGCAGTTTAGTAAGTTCAATGGGAGTGGATCTCCCCATGAGCATATAGCACACTTCCTTGCTGCTTGCCAAGATATAGCCAACAATGGAGCACTTCTCCTTAGGCAGTTTGTACAGACATTGTCTGGGCCTGCCTTCACCTGGTACAGCAAGCTACCTCCAAGCTCTGTAAAAATGTGGGAACAAATGCAAAACTCATTCCTCGAGCGGTTCTATAGCACGCAGAGGATGGTGGGCATAACTGAGTTGACCCAAACTGAACAAGGGTTCAACAAGAAGGCGGCTGACTTCATAAATAGATGGAGAAACCTAAGTCTTCACTGCCCACAGCCCATCACCGAGCCAGAAGCAGTGCGGATGTGCATGAACAATCTCTGCTCGGAAGTGGCTGTCCAGTTACAAGGGGTGAGGCCCCTCACGTTTGAAGAGTTAGCTTCAAAATCCACGGATATAGAAAATTATATGCAACTTGTCGCCCGTCGAACAAAAACGACGTTCAACAAGCCTACAGACAAAGGTGGTCAGCGTGAAAAGTTGCCGATGAAACCCAAGTCTGCACAAGCCATGGAGACAACGACAGTAAAACCTCAGTTTCAGCTCAGAAGAGCACCTATAGGGAACCAAGGACAGCGAGAGGCACAGATCGGCAGGAGGCCAACGCTCAGCGAACGACAAAACAGGGAGTATTCTTTTCCTGTAGAAGAAATTGATGACCTTTTCACTGGTTCAAAGGAGTTGAGTCTTATAGAACTTCCCAAGCCCAAAAGGCCAGAAGAAGCTTCAAAATTCAATGACCCAAATTTCTGTCACTACCATCGCATTTTGGGCCATACACTCAAAGATTGGTTTGTTGTGAAGAATATCATACAGAAAATGATCGATGAGGGGACCATTGATACGGACCTCCTCAAAAGCTTAAAGAAAGGAAAGAAGATGGCTACAGCAAATGTTGCCACTCTTCAAGATAGCTCGGTGAGTTGTGCATCTTCAAATATGAGGCCAACTTATGATGATATGGTTTTTACATCAGGATATGAATTTAACCCAATTATCTCTTCAGGCTTCCTCCCGTGCCTCGGTCGTAGGACCACGTCCCAGGGTCAGCGTCAAAGAGAGGCTCACATTCCCTACAGCCGTGATGGATGGCCCAGTGTACCAGCTTCTCAAGAACCCCAAGACTGCAGGGAGCAGCGGCCAAAACGCCGTGCACTACCCCGAGTGATGGAAGATGTCGCTCCTCTGCGCTTCGTACCAAAGAAATATCAGCATTTGGTGAAGCGCATGAAGGTTCCGCCTAGTGAAGAATTCAACATTCTCACTATAGGTGTGTTCGAGGATGATAGCGAGTCTCTTCACTTCCCCGAAAAAGATGCGCCAGAAGTGGATCATGTCCACCTTAGATCAGGTCGCCAGTTAGCCGACCCACATCCTCCACCTAGAAAGGAGCCTAGGAACAAAGATGTAACCGAGAATGAGACAATCGACCCGCCTTCTAAGGTGTCGGTCAAGTATGATGTAATCTCTCTTTTGAAGAAAATACCAGCTATAATTTCTGTGTATGATGCTTTGTCTCTTTCCTCGGATTTTCGTAAGGCACTAGTTACGGCATTGTCATTTCCTGAAGATTATAGAGTGGAAGTCTCACAGACTGAAGCTGAATTAAATGATGTGTTAAATATTACATTCACGGATGAGGACATGTTGTTAGGAGTGAAGAAACATAATAGACCTCTTCTTATGTTTGGTGAGATTGATGACTCGCCAACAAATCGCATAATGATAGATGGAGGATCCGCCATAAATTTGCTGCCTCTGCGTACATTGAAAAGGATTGGATATTCCCCTAAGGATTTGAGTCGGTCAAATGTGGTCATTCACGGCTTTAACTAGTCAGGTCAAGAGGCCATGGGTACCATTTCCTTGGTACTAAAAATGGAAGCGTTATCTACATACGTGAGATTCCATGTGATTGATGCAGCCACCTCTTACAATGCACTGTTGGGCCGACCATGGTTGCATGAAAATCAGGTTGTGCCGTCTACACTCAATCAGTGTGTCAAGTACAAAGATAAATCTGGAGAAACGGTAAGGATATTTGCAGATAAGAGACCATTCACCGTAGCTGAATCTTTCTACGCCGATGCAAAATTCTACTTTGAGCCTGTTGAAAAAGTACACAAGCCAAGGCCTGTAGTAGTACCTGAGTCAAATAGGGTAAAGAAAAACACTGCAGAATCCTCATCTGGCCGAAAGATTTATCAGTATATACCAAGTGATCAAAGAAAAGAGGGTGACCCAATATTTTGTGTCGTCGATAAATCATCTGTTAAAAAAGGTACCAAAATGCCTATGCTCTTACCTCCTTTGGTTCAGCATAAAATTGAGCAGGATAAAGAGGAGCTACATGAGTGTGAAAATAAAAATAAAAATGTGGTTCATATCACCTTGGAAAATAAAGATGATGAGTCATTGCCTATTTCTCTGTACAATAACCGAGTTTTGTATATGATGCAGAAAATGGGATATGATACTCTCACCGGCCCGTCGTTGTGCGATGGCCGGGGGCAGCAAGCGCCATTTGAAAAGGCATTGTCCCGAGAACAACTCGAAGCTCTACACGAGGGCCAGCCTTTGAAAGAAAAAAGACATGGGCTGGGTTATGAGGTTTGTATGACCTCGACTGAATTTGTAGACCCAACTGAGGCATCCCCACAAATGGAGGATGGTAATCAGCCAACTATTGATGACTTGGAAGAAATAAATATTGGGACAGCCGAGGATCCATGGCCGATTTTTATTGGCGCACGTCTGTCCAAAGAAAAGAAAGAGGAATATCGTAAGTTCCTTTCCGCAAACAAAGATGTGTTCGCTTGGAATTATGAAGAAATGCCAGGCTTGGATCCAGAGGTAGCGGTGCACCGACTTGCCGTGCAAGATGATGTACCCCCAGTAAAACAAGCACAAAGGAGATTTCGACCCGAGCTACTCCCCAAGATAGAAGCCGAGGTCGACAAACTTATAGCTGCTGGATTCATTAGGGAAGTTAAATATCCTAAGTGGCTTTCCAATATTGTTCCAGTTAAAAAGAAAAATGGTCAAATCCGTGTTTGTGTAGACTTTAGGGACTTAAATAAAGCATGCCCTAAAGATGATTTTCCTATACCTATATCTGAAATACTAGTTGATGCTACCATGAATCATGAAATATTTTCCTTTATGGATGGGTATTCTGGATATAATCAAATAAAAATGGCGCCAGAAGATGAAGAGCTAACGGCTTTTAGAACGCCCAAACGCATATTCTGTTATAAGGTCATGCCATTTGGACTAAAAAATGCAGGGGCAACATATCAACGAGCCATGACCATAGTTTTAGATGGGTTGTTATATATAATTGTTGAATGTTCTATTGATGACATAGTAGTAAAATCAAAACGTGAGGAGGACCATATGAAACATCTTGCAATGGTTTTCGAGCGTCTGAGGGAACATAACTTGAAAATGAATCCCATGAAATGTGCGTTCGGAGTCTCCTCTGGAAAATTTCTTGGTTTTGTGGTCACAAAGACTGGCCTCCAAATTGACCCAGATAAAGTAAAAGCGATCATTAAAATGCCACCACCCACAAACCTACATGAACTAAAGAGTTTCCAAGGTCACCTAGCATATATTAGGAGATTTATCTCAAACTTATCAGAAAGATGTAAACCATTCTCACGTCTCATGAAGAAGGGTGTCTCATTCGAGTGGGATCAAGCATGCCAAAATGCGTTCTTGGACATTAAAAAATACCTTATACACCCACCAATCCTGGGTGCACCAGTTAAGAAGCGTCCTCTGATCCTATATACGGCAGCCATGCCTATGTCGTTGGGAGCTCTTTTAGCACAGAATAATGATTCCGGAAAGGAAATGTCCCTATATTACCTTAGTCGCACCCTCGTGGGGGCTGAGTGCAACTATCCGGACATGGAAAAGATATGTCTCGCATTGGTGTTTGCAGCACAAAAATTGCGCCATTACATGTTAGAGCATACTGTACACCTCGTATCGAGAGCAGACCCTCTCAGGTACATCTTAAATAAAATGGTGCTTTCAGGTAGACTGGCTAAGTGGGCGATGTTTTTGTCGCAATTTGATATAAAGTTTGTGCCACAAAAGGCCATTAAGGGGCAGGGGTTAGCTAATTTCCTAGCCACACATCCAATACCCGATGATTTCCCCATAGATGATGACTTTCCGGATGAAGAGGTGTTCACTACATCAGTTGCTAGTACATGTTGGCAAATGTACTTTGATGGCGCATGTCGATGATCAGGGGCGGGTGCTGGAGTCGTCTTTGTGACGCCAAGCGAAGGGATAATCCCGTACTCATTTACCCTAACTTCAGCAGTTTCAAATAATTCGGCTGAATATGAGGCTTTGATAATTGGGCTTGAATTAGCTCTAAATATGGGGTTAGATTCACTCATTGTTTATGGTGACTCTCAGTTAGTGATCAACCAACTACTGGGAATTTACATGGTAAAGAAAGAAGAATTAATGCCTTACTTCCAACGAGCCAAGGTGCTCATGTCCATGTTTGCTGATCTAAATATTCAGCATGTTATAAGAAGTCAAAATGAAAAGGTCGACGCCTTAGCAGGTTTAGCCGCTAGTTTGTCACTAAATTCACATCAGATGATGGACGTTTGAGTTGAAGAATGTAGGATACTACCTATACTCGCCGCAGAGGAGGAGACGACAACGTCAGTTGCAATGACTACAGATGTCTACGAGATTGAAGTTGGAGACTAGCGAAGCCCTTTCCTGGAATACTTGCTCCAATGCTATAAGAGCCTAAACTATTAGCATCGTCATAAATGGATATCACAAACTCACTTTACTTGTGTTATGCTACACACTAGCGCCAATGAAATGACGCTATGTGGAGTTAGTGCTAATACCATGTGAGACGCAAACATAAACAAAAATGATAGATGTCATAAGACTCATGCAACACCATAATTGCTCCACAAACCTTTCCTTGGTTACGCTGCACGCGTGCATTATCTTAGTGTCACGCGGTGTTAGTAATAATACAGGTAAAGCGGAACTTAATAAAAATTAAGTTCACTCCACATCCACACATGCATACAAAATTCATGCAAAATACATGATAAGGCATATTTCATGTAGCCCACATAGGCTTTAAACAAATAAAAAAATATCATAAACAAACTCCATTCGGGTCAAGCTATACGTGTGTGTCATATCACTGCACCGCGTGGTTAGTTTTGATACCGTGTGAAGTCAAAGTCAACAAAATATGGCACATATCATATGCACCATAAAAAGCATCAATATTGTATCAGAAAGCTTCAGTCCATTACGCTACACACGGGCACCACATTAGTGTCACGCGGTGATAGTAGTATTGTGATGATGCAAAACTCATTAAAATTCGCATGTCACATATATCCATGCCACCGAAACCGAAGATGTCATATAAAATTCCCAAAGAAAAATATATCCATATCCTATATGCTAAACATAGAATAAAACTAGGCCTAGCCAAAATCAACCTGCATTCTGCATATATATGAGGTTGAACACACACAAATTGTTGCATGCTAGGAAAATATATTCCCAAACATCACATATAAAATCATAGAGGAGTACTTGCATGGAACCAAACTTCAAGCTCACCAAGCAGGAGTTCGTCATCGACCGCGAGGAGGATCTCTCTCGTAGAATGTTGTAATAGGAATGTGATGCAATCCTATGTAATAGATATGTTGGAATTCTTAATCAGGGGTTTTCTCTTTGGAGATGTAATTAACAGAATTTTTATGTAAATGTAAGAGTTCTGGAAATAATGTACCTGCAATGTTTGATTCTATTTTTATTTTATGCATTTAAATTTCATTCTGTATCAATGACGTGGACGCGTGTCTCACGCCCGCCATTTTCCCGTCATCAGATTCTGGCACGCCCATTGTCTGATAAAGATTTTATGGTGGTGAGGAGAGTATCTATTGAGCACCGTGACCAACATGCTCAGTCCCTTGAGAAGGCAGAGGCACCTATTACAGATCAATGGAGACTGGTCCTCTATAATTATTTAAATGATGTTGTTGCTGCTCAACCGGTGAAGTCTAAAGAGGTGAGCTCAAGCACATGTGTGTCCATTTTTCATTCTGTCTCACGTACTATTTAGTACTTACTTGAGCCTCTTTTTTTTGCAGCTACGGCGGGGCAATGTATTGAAACAGAATGCCCTAGCTGGGTCCTCCTCCGCTCATCCGCTATCAGCGGATAATGATATATCAGACACTGCCCCATCCGCTAGCTGAAAGAGACGCAGACAATCTACACCGCCTCACGTGGAACAAGAAGAAAGGCTGCCCTTGAAGCGCAAACTTGATTTCGGCCAAGAATCCAATTTTTCTAAACCAATAACATTGGATGGTCCGTCATTAGATGTCGAACTCAGTAACTTTGTTAGTGAAGAAGATTATGGCCATGTCCTCACGGGAGAAAAGGACCATGGCCTTGGTGACCTCTTCAATCTATCTGTCGAGGATTATATCATTGGCGAGTGTGGCACAAGTCGTCCACCTTCCAGCCCGGATGGCATGCCAATGGGCCAAGGTATGTCAAACCGTACCCTCCATATGGTAGTTTGACTGCTTTTCCAATCGAATGTTAACATATAGCTCATATAGTTGTCGCGTACCAAGATTCGACACATAGCAAAGCTATATTCTTCCGACAAATGTTCAAATTTTAATTAGAACTAATTGTGTCCTTGGTACAATAAAGTTATACCATGTTTGATCAGGCCTCAGCAAAAAAATTTTGCAAGATGTCCTGTTTCCCCATATCGGCATATGCAAAGGAAAAGTTGTACAAAATTGCTTTCCAAGTTATTATTAGATGAAGAATTTGAGCCTCAGTGTGAAGAAAAATTCATTGAGGTTGGCACAATATGGATGTCCGTGGATAGTCTCCTACCATGTGTGTTGGCACTTACAAAGGGTGTGACCAATTACTTTTGAGGACTTGGCCCTGAAAGCCACCGACATAGGAAACCATAGAGAAAAAGTTGCTCATCGAAATCATTCCATTGAATGACCCATGACTACAAACAGTCAGAGTTACAGCAAAGATGAAAAAAAAACATACTCCAACATAAATTATTGGCACCATGCAAACACATCGACAGAAAATACTTTGATGTTACGCAAAGCATGATTCGCTAGCAGCATGACTACAAAAGCATGATATGTATATCCTTCATATGGAAAATATAAGCTCACAGGCTATAGGAGTATAAACTGGTGGCCATGTATGAAGAGAAAGAGATATAATCCTCCAATGCTATACGAGCCTAAACTACAAGCGTCGTGTGATACTTTGAACACACATAAAAATGCTCAATGTTATATGAGCCTAACTATAAGCATGTTTCAAAAATGATAAATTTGATCCAATCTTCATGAGTTTAAACTCCCAATGTTAACTCGTGCGCTCCAAAAAGAAAGAGTTCTGAGCCTAAATTGAAATATAAAAATGCACATGCACGTATAGCTGGGATGCATCTGAACAGAAAATCAGATGCTGAAAAAGAATACTAAAACAAATCATGAGCCACATATGGAAATACTGTAAGCACAAAATAGATTGTCAAGTTTCGAGCTCTGGGTCTGAGTCAATTTTTTTTCTTTTTCGAACCCAGATCTCGAGGGGCATCTGTTGACATGGATTTTGACTAAGATAAAATAAAATGCATAAACCACATAAAATATAAGTGCAAAACGACAAAAATCGGTTTTATGATGAAAAGAATCAATTAAAAAATACAATCAACCGCTCAATCGACGATCGACAAAAATAGGCATAGTATATGTTCGAATGTTGATAATGCACACATTAAACCAACAATTATGAGATATGACAAAATAAATAAATATTCATAAAGTTCTGTCATGTATGTACGCGCATCGTCGCCGACGGATATTGATCTAAAATTTCACCGTCAAAGACGACACCAATATTATCGAAGCATGGTGCAATATGTTCCTCCATCAAAATGTCGTCGTATCTTAATGGATGCACACAAAATATAATTTGATGGAGAAAGCCAATAATAAGGTCGATTAATGGAACTTCAAGAAAATGATTCATTGGGTAAAAAGTGCACATGTACATACACGTGTAGGATGTATGTACGTGACATGGCCTATATAATCAGATACGTAATGGAATTTTTCCTTTTCCTCTTGGTCCATGCATAGACATGCATGTACGTACGCGTATTAAGGCTTCCTAACTAAATCAGGAGGCCATAGGTACGTGAAAAAGAAAGAAAACTGTGCTGCATGTGTTGGAGCTTAATCAAATAATTAGGCTCAATGGGCCCATGGCCTACACGTTGTAGAAAAACTTGGCTTAACTAAGCCCATAATGGCTGATGGGACCTTGCCGGTTAATTAGCAATAAAGAAATAAGAGAAAGGATTTATCAAAAAAAATAAGAGAAAGGAAAGAAGCAGCCCACGTTCCCACGATGTCACGATCCCAGGTACACAGAACGTGGGCAGGCAAGCGCGGCAGCGATCCAAAAATCAACGCTAACTCCAGCCTTCCCTACAAATACCTCCTCGCTCAGCATACACAGGGTCGGCCCTTCACTCATCTCTTCCCATCTGCTGCTGCTAGAGAACACACACATACGAACTCACAAAAGAAACGAAGAGAAAGAGGCAGGCGTGCTGCTTCCTGTTGGTTTGAAGGTGAGACTCATGGCTCTCTTCTAGCCCTTGGTTTGGCCATTGTGGTACAGACCAGGGAGCTTTCTTCTTCTTCCTCTCCCAAAATTCTTGTCCTTAGTCCGGCCATTGCGGTACAGGCTAAGGAGTGTGTTACATCCATCTCAAACTTTTGTCTTTGGTTCGGCCATTGCGGTACAAACCAAGGAATTGATGTTATATCCATTCCGAACTTTTTGCCTTCGGTTCGGACATCACGACACAAATTAAGAAGCATATTTCATCTCCCTAAAATTCTTGCCTTTGGTTCGGCCATTGCGGTACAAACCAAAGTGCATGTTTAATCTACATAAAAAAAGTTCTCCTTGGTTCGGTCATCGCGGTACGAGCCAAGGAGCATGCATGTTTCTTCTGCATGTTGCATATGCTTCGTCCTCATGATCTCCTCCTTGGTTGGGTCCCCTTAGTGATACAAGCCAGGATGAGCGTCTCGTTCCTTGGTTTGGTCCCTATACGCGGATACAAATTAAGAGAGTATCATAGGTACGAAAACCTCATAAAAAATTGTCTTGGTTTGGTCATCATAAACGAAACTCATATGACTAAGTCAGAGCCAAATCACAAAAATGTTAAACTAAATTCATAGTAAAACTCTTGTTCGGTTATGCTACGGACATTATGTGTCACGCTAGCCGTAATACGGACAAGAATATATGAAAACAAACCTTCACTTGGTTACGCTACACGAGGGCATTATCTTAATGCTACTCGATGTTAGTAGTAATACAAGCAAGGCAAAACTTAATTAAAAAATGCGTTCATGCTACACACGCAAAGACCAAAATCATGCAAGATGAATTATAAAACATGTTGCATCATAAAGAACCAATCTTACCTGGTTACGCTACACGCGGGCATTATCTTAATGATATGCGGTGCTAGTAGTAATACAAGTAAGAGAAAACCAAGCAAAACATTCGGGCCACATATTTTGGCTAAAGTCAAATAAAATATGTCATGAAATGCTCCAATGCTATAAGAGCCTAAACTATTAGCATCGTCATAAATGGATATCACAAACTCACTTTACTTGGATTATGCTACACACGAGCGTCAATGATGTGACGCTATGTGGAATTAGTGCTAATACCATGTAAGGTACAAACATAAACAAAAATGATAAATGCCAGATGACTCATGCAATACCATAATTGCTCCACGAACCTTTGCTTGGTTACGCTTCACGCGGGAATTATCTTAGTGCTACGCGATGTTATCAGTAATACGAGTAAAATAGAACTTAATGAAAATAGGTTTACTCCACATCTACATATGCATACAAAATTCATACAAAATACATGATAAGGCAAATTCCATGTAGCCCACATAGGCTCTAAACAAACAAAAATATCATAAGAAAATTCCACTCGGGTCAGGCTTGATACTGTCCGGACTCAGAGTCAACAAAATATGACACATATCACATGCACCATAAAAAAGCTTCAAGATTGTGTCAGAAAGCTTCAATCCGTTACGCTACACGCGGGCACCACATCAGTGTCGCGTGGCGATAGTAGTAATGTGATGATGCAAAACTTATTAAAATTGGCATGTCACATATATACATGCCACCAAAACCAAAGAGGTCATATAAAAATCCTAAAGGAAAATACATACCCATATCCTATGTGCCAAATGTAGGATAAAACTATGCCTAGCCAAAATCAACCTGCATTCCGCATATAAATGAGGTTGAACACACACAAATGGTTGCATGCTAGGAAATATATTCCCAAACATCACACATAAAATCATAGAGGAGTACTTGCATGGAACCAAACTTCAAGCTCACCAAGCAGGAGTTCGCCGTCGACCGCGAGGAGGATCTCTCTTGTAGAATGTTGTAATAGGAATGTGATGCAATCCTATGTAATAGATATGTTGGAATTCTTAATCAGGGGTTTTCTCTTCGGAGATGTAATTAACAGATCTTTTATGGAAATGTAAGAGCTCTGGAAATAATGTACCTGCAATGTTTGATCTCTATTTTATTTATGCATTTAAATTATTCACTCTGTATCAATGACATGGACGCGTGTCTCACGCCCGCCATTTTCCCGTCATCACCACTACTACCAGAATCGTGTCTTGACTATAAGTTGACAAATCCTTCTATACGCCTTAGTAGGCCCACAAGCCTTCCGTACATGTCACTAACTATAATTCTCAAATAAATAGTAGGCCCACAAGTGAGCATCACATCTATGGCAGAGAACATATAGCCCATTTGCGATTTGTAATAATGTACAATAAGTAAAAAATCTAACCAAATATTGCACGCGCAATAAGTAACGAAATTAAAATTTTCAAATTCAAAAAATAGTTTTTAAAACTAATTACCTGTTTGGTGTGTTTTTGTATATCTACAACCTAGTTTTTATAATTACATCCCATTTATTATTTCTTAAAGCCCATTTTCACCTTGAAAAAATATAGCTAGACTAGCCATTTTCACCTTGAAAAAATTATATCTGGGCTGGATATTTGGTCGACATAAAATAATAGCCTGGGCTAGACGGGCCACAGCCTGCCCAATTGATACCCTGCTCCTCTAAACAACAACAAAAACATCACTCAAGAAAAACTCCGCTTACACCTAAAAAAATAAATACTGCTCGAGCTGTCGGGTCCCAGCTGTCGGCCACTCCTTGTGCAATTCTCTCGTTATTTGTCTATACAGGTTGACAATGGTGTGGGACCGCGATGTCAGGAAACCAGGAGGAAACAAAAAAATTATATTTGAATATAGTAAGGAGGAACTTGCGTACGTACAGCTATGGCCCTGGTGGGTCCCTACTTTCATCCTCTCCAAATAAAGTCATCTCCTGATTCCTCATGTTCGTTGACCATGTTGACAATGCTCAACGCCACGGCGAGCGCAACAACTCGTAGGACGACAGAGGGGGCCTCGCGGGCCCTATGGTTGGTCTGATACAGCGCCAGCTGCTCATTCAGGAAGCTAGGATCATCGGACACCTATGATCACCTTGAAGAGACTAAGCCAGCATGAAACGGTAAGGCCGCGCTTGGGAGCTCTTGATTGTTTCACACCTGTATTAAGATACAAGTGCAATTTACTCGTCACCGGATACAACACGTAAAATACAAGCGTAATGAAACCAACGGCCTGAGGTCTATAAGAAAAACTGGCGAGTTATGCATGTAATTTGAGAGACAAGTGTATATTTTACTAGTCGAAATTGACCAACCAAGTGCTTCGCCCAAGACCATCTGCTTTTATTTATAAGCATCAGTTTTACAAGCGGTTTTGGTTGGAAAACAACAATCCAATCACGATCTAAAATGATGAGTTGGTCGGAAGATCATATGGTTTCACCTCTAACCTACCCGAGTTGTCGTATAGGCTATGAATGAAACATTAAATGATGAACTTCTTAAGCACAGAAACAACAAAAGAGGATGATCTTCTTAACATGCAAATCACTGGCATTAGATCAACATGCAAAACAATATGAAGCATTATTCTAAAGAGGCACGGTGAACAGCTCGTGATGCCACATGCCACAACATTCCAAGCTCAACTTTTCAATCGAACTCACAAGGTCGGGCATTACAGAGAAAACATTCAGAAAAAACTCTTAAAATATCTTACATAAGTCAACATTCATGTGACTGTGCATCTCAGGAGAGTAAATATTTACTTTTGAACTGAACACATGAATAGGAAAAAATGATCGATGCTGCTCACAACAAAGGGCGTCCCACACAAAAATATCAAATGCATGTCTTCTGGCTAACATCAATGAGCAAAATTTGACAAGGTTTTGCAATTCCAATATATTAAACTAATGTCTTCTTGCTAACATGAATGATTAAACTTTGACAAGCTTTCCCTGTTCATAATA